>JAGFZM010000052.1:2485518-2552035 GCA_017657215.1 Limnothrissa miodon | reverse complement strand
ACACACACACACACACACACACACACACACACACACACACACACACAGCCCCTCCTAGGCTGTGTAGTGTATAACCTCAGGCCCCCCAGGGATGCCTGCTCAATACTGCTCCCTTTTGAAATCAGTCCACCACATTTCTCTTCTCTATTCTGACTTAATCACCATTAACATGGCTTTAATTCTCTTTCTTTCTGTCACACACACACACACACACACACACACACAGAGGCGTGCGCAAACACACACACTGAAGCACACACACACACGTAGCATGTATATATAACAAAGCTAAATAAGGAATGGGGGCAAACTAATTATTATAATTATATTATTACTTGTACAGTGTTCTCTGTCAGGAATGACTGCACATCTCAATTACTGTAACCATGGACATATGAATCACACATCATACTTATCTACACATTTTTCTGACAGGTAAGCTAATTGTTTTGTTTTTTTTAGGCAAATCATCTTTGCCCTGTAACTAAAATAGCATGTTAATATTGTCAGTAGTAATTTGGTCAAATTATTGTTATTTTACCATAAAAGACTGATGCCGTTACATCCCATGTACGTGCAGGCCTTCCCATCGTTAATCACAAGTAAAGGTATTAGTTAACCAAATCATGTCCCTGTAAAGGTCAACAGATAAACCTTATGCTGCTGTGCATCCCAGGGAATAAAATTGAGCTCAATTAGCAAACGTATGAAACTCAAGAGCACCTCCTGGTGGACAGTTGCAAAAGGTCTTCTTTTTAACCCTGTAAATCAATAGTGTTAACCTTCATCTTATCGATTTGGTCTCTAAAAGATTGTTTGTTATAGCGCCTTGGGTCATGTATCATGGGTTACTCCTGGGTTTGATGGTCGATATCAAGGCATGTGACGACTGATCATATTGCCATCATCATTATTATGAAGGATTTTATCACAAGGCTGTGCCTAATTCTTCACAATTGAGTTGAGATCATAAAATCATTATTAAAGTCATAGATCTAAGTCTAATCAAGGGGTTTGGAGGAGCCTTCTGCCGTCAAGGAATATATATATTATATATATATATATATATATATATATATATACATATATATAATAAAATACAGCCAAACAGCCTTGTGTGTGGAAGCACCATTGTGGCATATCTCAGAGCAAGGGCAATGCTAAAAAGACAACAGAAGGGCGGTGGAGGCAATGCTGTGAGGCGCCAGATGAAACTCTCCCCGCTATCAAAACTCATTTATAGCGCTGGGTCTAATTATCCCTGAGGTAGCGCGGGGATTCAGATGCAGGCTATTATTCCCAGCTGGAAGCAGGGAGTGAGAAAGAGGGTGTCAGACTGCCCAGCTGTCTCCTCTCGGCATAGAGACGACTTCATCTCTGACCTGAGTACAGTATGAACAGGCAAAAGCCCGCAAATTTAGTCTCATTTGGATTCAGATGGGAACAAATTGGATATATTTTATTCATTCAAATGTCAAAAGTCATTCTGTTTCAGCGCTGCGGATGTTTCAGGCTCTAGGTTGGTTAAAGACTGTCAAATTGATAATATTCAAAGATGAATGCCCACAAAAAGGGTGAAGCTTGGTCAGATAAAATTTCCAGTAGAGACAAACTGAATAATGGATGAAAATGCATGTCTACACATTAGCTTAGGATCACCATGAATGGTGCATTTGTTGCAGGGGTGATTCTAAGATTGGGGTGCATGGCCCTCAGGCTTGTGTATTAATGTGTGTGCTCTGGCTTTGTTGAATTAGGAGAGGTTGAACCTGACAGCTGTCATGAACATGAAACACGGTTGTACCCTCCCTCACACGCCATTCATCCCATCCATGTCCCCATTTGCTCTGTTCAAATTCTCCCATTCTCCCATCTCCCAAGTTCAAGATGACAAAGAGGACACAACCGTGTTTCATGTTCGCGACAGCTCTGTGGCCATGCAACCTCTCTTATTTCAGCAGAGCTAAGGTAAAAATAGTTTCCCATTGCCCGCTTTCATTTATTACTAGTAGCTTTCGCTATAACTGCCGGTAGTTATCTGGCCCTCTTTGTTTTTTCCTTGGTTGAAGTGAATTCTGTAACTTACAGGAAGTCAATGAAAGGACTTATTGTTTGGAATAATGTGGTTGGTTCTTTTTGTACTTGTAAGCTTGTAGCTACAATTTGGATCAGTTGAAGATGTTTTGTGGTTGTTTTAGGAAGGCATGTGCAAAGACCACTGCAGTAATCAATCCTGCTGGAGATAAAGACATGGATCCAAATCCTTTTTTGCCATTAGACCCTTCTTGTTTGGTGATGTTTCTTAGGTGATAAAATGCTGATTTGGTGATTGCTTTCATGTGACTTGAAGTTTAAATCAGTGTCAATGACGAATCCAAGATTTGTAAGCCTCTTTTAGCCCCTTCAGTTTCAAGGACAAAGGCATGAGTCTTTTCTCCCTGTTTCCAAAAATAGTTATAGTGTTTTGTCTGTGTTACACTGGCAGAAATTGTGCCATATTGTTAATTTGGTGCATACAGTTGGTCATTAGGTGACAAAGCAAATCTGAATGTCATCAGCATAACAAGAGATTGAGTTGTTCATAGTAAGTTGTCCAAGTGGGAGCAAATAAAGATAAAAAAATAATAATAATGGTCCAAGGACTGATCCCTAGGGAACACTACAGGTCAAGGACATAGGTTTTGAAATACATTTGCTAAGGCCAGCTGCCTGCTGAAGTACTGCCACCTGCCAGCATTTTTTATGAAGCGCATTGCTCCGTTGCCAATAAAGCACAGATGTACAGATTCCTCAGAGAAAACAAAGGACTTTTGTGGAGTGGTTTTGTGGTGGCATTAAGCTATAGCAGCATAACTAAGGTATAAAGTAGGCTATTGCAAGCCAACACCACCACAGGAATGGTCAGTGGCCACCAAGCCCTAGACAGGAGCTTACAGCAGAGGCAGTCCTTTCTAATAGTACCATGAGGAGGGGTGGTTTACCGTACACCATCCCTAACAAAATGGGTCAGTAAATAGGAAAGTCTAGACTTAACCTCTTAACACTCTGGGCTATTTTGGGGGTTTTGCTATAAATGTGTAATGATTGTTCAGGTTTATATCTACTCTTGAGAGTCTAAGCTTTCAGAAGGGATCTGACATTACTATGTTATAACAATGGCACCGTTGCTATGGGTCAGAGGAGGGACATAAAGGGGTTAAAGGTGTTGAGAGTGTCCACTGGGTGAATGTTAGGTCGGAGCTTGTTCCACAAGAAAGTCTCACTATAGCAGAAAGCTCTTCCTCCTATTGTGGATTTTGATATTCTAGGAATTACAAGGAAGCAAGCAGTCTGTAACCTTATGGGTCTGGAAGGGGAACAAGTAAGTCTTTAATATATGCTGGAACAAGGCCATTAGGAGTTTAGGAAGAGTATTTTAAAATCAATTCAGCTTTTAACAGGAAGCCAGGATAAGGAAGCGAGAATAGGTGAGATATGTTCATATTAGGTCCTAGTGAGTGCTCGTGCTGCAGCATTTTGTATTAGTTATAGGTTTTTGATGCAGGTAAGTACATCCAGAGGACAGAGCATTATACAATAATCAAGTGTGGAGGTAACAAATGCATGTATTAGTTTATCTGTATCCTCAAAGAAAAGGAATTTTTGTTACCTTAGCAATGTTGCATTGCCAAAAGAATGTTTTAGACATATGCTTTACATGACTATTTAGAGATCAATTGGTCCTGATCAATGTATACCTCAAGGTTTTTAACATTTGTGATAAGTGTGAGTGAAAGGCCACCAAGTAAGTTCTGATGATGGGGTACAGTTTTGGTCAGGATTATGTGGCGGGCGTATTATGTGGACTTCAGACTTGTCAGAGTTTAAGCAAAGGAAATTATTAGTCATCCGGTTTTTGATATCCTTGAGGCAGGCAAGTTTTGTTACTGACGTACAGTCATTAGGCTTCAAGGAAAGGTATAGTTGAATGATTCAGTGATGAGTGTGTGTGTTTTTGTGCTACTAATTCTGAGTCCATGTGTGCAAGTCACATTTGAGTCGGCTGAGTCACTTGATTAATAGATTGCAATTTAATCCATTGTAAGTTTGGATACAGCAGAAGCTTAAACTCTGAGTTCATAACTCACAGGCTAATTTATGGATCAAGGTTAGTCAGGAATTGCTGACATCTACATGTATTGCACAGTAAGGCTAGCATCTGTCTGATATATAGTTCTATATTAATTGGACTAATTATTTACTAATTATGAAACTGCATCAGCCATACCTTTCTGCAGTTGTTGCGCTTGCCTATGTTACTTGCTATAAGTCAATGACAGAAAAAGGACCTATCAGAACATTCAATTTGTACAGGCAGTACTGGTACTTGTCAATATTGGGTCATTTTATAATTAATGTAGAAAATAAGCATAGCTAAATTAAAGATTTTGAGAAAAACAAAATAAAAATTTGATTAGGCTGCTTTGTTATTTTGGGGTGCCACAAACATTTTTAAGGTGTGCCTAAGCAAAAAATAGCTACTGATTTGTTAAATAGATTGCTTACAGTAACAGTGACAAAGAGCAGCAAAATTAAACTAGTCTCTGATTACTATGTATTTTATTGCTTCACCTCCCAACCGATTCAGATTAAAGAAATGTCCACGGTATGACTAACACAATTTACCCAAAAACAAAAAAAATAAAACACCAAAGCACTGCATTTGAAAACTAATAAAACTGACCAAATTGAAGGGGGTACACCTGGGAGACATTTATGTCTTGTTGCAATTCAGACAATATCCGCTTTAGTAATGGGACAAGATTATTGCCTGTCACAGACTGATTGATTACACATCCGCTGACACACATAAGGGCAAAATATTTAGCATTTTTAAATCGAATCCTTCTGCATCCATCTCAGTTCTTGCCAGGCTATCCCTGGAATAGAAGCCTATGATCAGCTGTAAGTAGGCTGGCAGTACAAACCAGATGCTAATGTGGAGGGAGCGAATGAGTTCAACCTATAACTGGCTTGATGTCCCTCTCCCAGCTCTAGTGGTAACGGTCTGCCCATCTCATCCACACCTCCACTCCTCCACAGACCCTAACCCTACATGATGTTATATGCATAGCCTTATTCAGCATCACCCCTATGGGCACTTATGTGCCCTCCCCCTATTTCCAGTACAAACACATGTGCCTCCACAGTGACTTTTGCATGTCAACACTCGAGAGCACCAAGATCAGCAGTCCTCCTAAAGCCCCCACTCCCACTCCGGCCACACATCGTATCACTGCAGATCAGGTCAGTGGAAGTCTCAAGTGACTACAACATGTGCCCATCATTTCCACTGCGCTCTGTTAAGGAACAGTTCTCTTTGCGATGCCGCAGGGACTTCATGTTTGTTTTTGTTTGTGTTTACGTTTTTACATTTTTACGTCTCCGGGTGAAAGTGGACATAATCCTAGCATTGGAATTCAGCCCTGATCTCCTAGGTATAACCTCTCAGCCCTGAATGCTGTCTGCATTTCTTGACTGATTGCTGTTACAATTCAGTTCAATTCATCTGTTTATAGTGTCTTGTGTTGGGGCACTCCACAGACATTAACATGGAGCACCCATGTGAGGCAGGGCAGGGGCCAAGTCTCTTGGGGTGGTAAGTCAAGAGAGAAACCTTGAAACAACCATCAGTATGCAGTGAAGTTATGGGACAAAATCTGCATTTATTTGTGTCTGTCCAGTGTCCTCGTCTCCAGCCCTGATTGTAACTTTTGGGTTCTGACTTCCTTTACCGTTTCCCTGATTGAGATCAATGCAGGGAGGGATGGGAACACACTGAATGAGACCGACCTCATCAGAGCACAATCAAGAGGTTCCCGGGAGGAAGCGAAAAAAACCCACTTCAGAATAAATGACAGCCTTAGAGACGAGGCCAACCCATTTTCCACCACCGATTTAAAAAAAAAAAAAAAAAAAAAAAAGAAAGTAATGTAGGTTTAGCCTACACATTTCCCAGTTTGCTGTCACCCAAAGTGCCTGCATTAGAGCAGCCAACTCTAGTGTTCAACCTGCGACTCTGAGTGCTGTCAGCGCCTTGTTGTGGCTGCTGAGCTGCCGAATATGTTTTACTCTAGAATATGTTTCTCAGTGGGTGTCTTGGTGACGCTGACAGACCTGAAACAATCATTTCCCCCCTTACTACTAAAATGATTTGTGCAAAAAGGACAAGCAAGCAGGTAGGTGAAGGCTGCATAATTGGATCTGTGATTTCCGGTGTGGGTGGGAGAGAGACGCGGTCGGGATGTGCTTGGCTGCAGACGCATATGAAATGGTCACATGCCGCCGCGTCTGCCTGCCCCCTCTCTCTGACTAAGAGCCTTGCTCAGATCTGCAGCAGCTGTTTCTGATGATGAGTGACGGCAACTGGAATCGAATGGTCGAACGTGAGCACATCAGGAAAGTTTCTGTGAGGCACACTGACACAGATCTAAGTGGCATTCTATTACAAATCACAAATACATTCAGCATAAAAACGTTAAATGTCTATATCTCTATCTATTTATCACCTGTCTGTCTATCTATTATAAACCACAAATCCATTAAGTATAACAATAATATATATCTATCTATGTATCTATGTATGTATCTATCTATCTATCTATCTCTGTCCATCTGAGTCATCTTCCTTCTCTGTGTGTAAATGTATTTGAGTGCTTCACATCTCATTTACTTTCCCATTCACCTTTGAGGTAGGTGCCGTCTCTCTGAAGCTCTTTACTTTTCGTACAGGGTGTTGCATGTGGGGCAGGCTTGCCTATGGCGTTCTAGACAGCTTTTACAAGATATTTTTTTCTCTTGTTGTCTGACCTCTATCCCCATGTCTCCTTCTCTTTTTCTTTCTCTTTCTCTTTCTCTCGCTCTGCTCCAGGCCTGCTGCTGTGTGGGCGTGTGAAGAGTTTGGCAGAGGGGGGAGATGCGGAGGCCTGAACGTCACCCCTTCCTCCCCCTCACGGCCTCCAGCGGGTTCCAGCGCTTTCTGAAGGTACAGTGCCTAGCGGAGTACTACCACAACACAATGCACACACACAAACACACACACACACACACTCATTCACACTCACAAAATATAGACTATGCTTTTTAAGAAGAAATCTATTCAGCTTTTGCCTTGTTGAAATGGATGTATCTGATACATTTTACGCAAACCTATACGTCAAAAAACAAACTGAAGGTATACCAAGAAATCTGACAAAACTTACTTTCATATTTCTAAAAGGTGACGTCTGAATACACCAAACACAAAAGACATATGCACAAACACAAACAGACACAGAGGGATTATTTGCCCCCGAGGGCTGCTTCACATGGCTAGAGGCACCCAGTCAAGAACAGACACAACACTCGATGACACATCTCGGCCAGTAAGAGCAGTGAGACGTGAGGAAAAGGCCACCCACGCCGCCATATCGCTGTAGGTTGTGACTGGCGATTTACATTTTATTTGGAGACGCATGGATCAGCCCCTCTCTCCCCGCAGGTCTCCAGCCCAAGTCATGACTCATGCTGTCGGCTGTTCCACAGCGCTCACCTGCTGCTGGAGTGTCAATTGAGGAACTATGCAAATGATGATGAAGTGTTTCTTTGTCCTCTGTGAAGTTTATTTTTCTTTTTTGAATTTCAACATGTTCTGCTTTTGAATTTACCTAATATGCTAAGAAGGAAAAAAACACCAACAAATTTCTTCCAGTTGCCTGCACTTGGTGTTTTCTAATTTATTCAGTGTTTTTTGTCTGTCCATAAATGCTGAACCACCATTGTGTGATTTGTGATTTGTCACTTGTGTGCTAATAGCAGGACTTGTCATGCAGGGACAGGAAAAAGAATCCAACAGGAAGGAGCTGCAAAGGAGGACAGGCAGTGGGCTGAGAATAGGGGGACCAAAAGAAGAAAAAGAAGAAGAAGACACTGATGAGAGACAACTGGAACAGCGAGAGACAGAGGGGGCTGAAAATAAAGCTGTGCCTATAGACAAGAGGAGGAGAGGAACGTCTGAGTCGAAAAACAACAATGCAGCCATACCTAAATCACTTCAGTATGTACAAATGACCTGTACTTCATTTAAGTCTTGATATTGTTTTGACATATGACAAAGGACATAGAATGGATGAAGACATAGAATGGATGGAGTATTGTCCCCTGTTCTCTGATAATAACCTAGAATATATTCAACTTAAGTAAGAATCATTTTAAGTACAGTTACATGACTTTGTAAAACCATTACATTCAGACAGTGTCTTGAACCTTTTGGCTAAACTGTGTCACCTTTGGCAACCACATTTGAACTACAATGACTTTCTGCCATTTGATATCATGGTGTTGTTTTAATCCGCCAATGTTTGAGTTGTCTCCATTGCAAAGGAGTGCACAACCATGCTTCATGATATATCCTGGGATTATAATGGGACTCCTATATTACTTTATTTATACCACAATTTTCTTAAAATGTGTACCTAATGGACTACTGGTGAATTTATCACCATCTGAGACTGAAAACCTGCCCTAGGCAGTTGGGTTAGCCCCTTGAGCCGTCGGAACTGGCCAAGGTTTCTTCCTTTACCATAACAAGTATAAACAAAAAACGCTGATAGGGAATTTTTCCTTGCCCCTGTTGCTCATTGGACCTCTTTGTGTTAAGCGCCTTGAGACATGCCTTTTGTAAAAATTGAATTGAATTGAATTCATGTTCGTGATAGCGCTTATAGGCCATTTAGCACCTCTTTAATTCAAAACTAATTTCCATTCAATGTCTCCTTTAGGTTTAAATGAATTTATGTGAAGTCATTATGCCCAACACTAACTGTATTATTGCATGTGTGGAGAAACAGGGGGAACAGAAGAAGAAGGAGAAAAAAAACACTTCATTATGCTCATGTGACTCAGTTGTTGACAAGACATGCAAATGTCCTCAGACCATGTAAATCCACTTATACTGACTCAATGAACAGCAATTAAATTTTTTTTCATCATAACGTTTATTTCTCAAAAAGATATTTCTTGAAATATACTGCAGTATATAAAGTAGCTTCATGATGGTGGAGTTTGGAGGAGTTTGCAGTACTTTGGTTCTTCTGTTGTCCAGACTGTTACGAAATTCAAGTTTGAATTTTACAGTAACATGGGTTTGGCTCCCTCTAGAGGTGAACAGCGGGCAATAACAACTTCATAAGACATCACTTCACTAAAACGTACATGCACCTGACACAAATGTAGTAGCTCGATGTTTAGTATTTATCATGTAAAGTTTGCATATATTCTGCCTCTTTTGACTTTGAGGTTTTGAGTACACTTGACCACTCAGCAAGCTGAACCATGTATATTACAAGAATTATGCTTTGTTGCTATGTGTAAATAAATGTCACCATGCATTTGTGTGGGCTTGTCACAATTACAGGTTCAGGAGTGCTTGCGTGGGCGTATCATTGACGACACATTAGCTCATATGGAGAGAGCAAACACACCTATTTAGTCCTCTTTGACATCTGATAAGATAGTCGGGAACTCAGTGAAGAATTAATGGGACAAAGATTCAAGACGAGACCAATTATTTACAGGCCTCAAGTCTTTTACTTGAACACAGGGGAAATCTGAAATCTGTTGTTGGACCATTTTGGTTGCAGAATCAGTGCCAAATTGAAGTTGCAAATGGAATCTGTGGGGGATAAATCAGTTTAATAACAAAGAAAGTGTTCAAAATCTTAAAAGAAAGGTTGCTGAATATGTCTTTGGCTATATAGGCTGTATGCCATGTAGTACATGATCTTGAACTGCCTATGGCAGGTGTGTAATTTTGTTTTCTTTATGATCATGCAAATGAAGTTTTTTCTCCTACACACATATTTTCTAATACAAACTTTGATAATGTGTCTCCAATAAACAGTGAGAAGTTTGTCCTTTTGAAGAGAAGCTATCTCATAATGCATAATTTGAGGATCTGAAAACAAGATGAATGATAAGAGAAGAGCCTTCATTCTAACTGAATGAAGAAGCACATGAGGCAAATGTGTTTAGGATTTCTAATGTTATTACCCCTGGTTGAAGTACAGTTTCAACTCTCACTGACTATATTTAGTAACATTAGACTTACAGCTGTACTGGTATATTGCAAAAGTCCCTGTCACAATTAGGTGTATTATTAAATTAATTATTTCTGTAAAATTAAGTTGCTTTTCCCACACAACCCATACATACAAATTAGACCTTTACAATTAGCTGTGCTGTTTGTGCCTGGGACAAAAAGTACAATCAACAATCAAAGAAAGATATGGTCAAAGTTTATTTTATACACGTTCATAATTACAGCATCATGACTCCTTAATGCTGATATAAACCATTCAGCCTTTAACCTTGTGCAGCAATCATTAACACATGCTTCACAAGGTATTTTTACTATGCTATTATAAACTGTCTTCTTTTCCTCCTTCTGGGGGTGTATAGAGTTCAGAGTCTTATGGTTGCCTGCATGGTTTCATCTTTGCTCATTCCTGCAATTGAAAGATAGTAGCTGATCGTATGATAGAGATGTAAAAAGTTAAGTATTTATAAGATAGGTAGTAATCTGCTTTAGGTCATGTGTTTATCAATTGTGGTTAAAAATAAGTTGCTTTGATGTCACAAATGCATCATTTGCTGCATTAATGAACTAATAATCAGTGGAATAATGCCACAACTGAATGACGTTATATGATCATTTGATATAAAGAATGGCTCACTTGTCTTATCTGCAACTGAGACCCACCCACCTTCTCCTCCTTTTAGAGCCACTAAGAAAAAGGTGAAACGGTCTGATCTGACAGCTCAGTCCACACACACTGACAGGTGACCCAAGTTTTCTGTCTGTTCACTATAGTTATTTCACTACCGTGTGTCTGCATTTCGGAGTCACATTTTGCCAGTTGAAGTTCAAAGTTTTGAAACTGCCGTAATGAAACAGTTCATTTGTTGCGTTCTATTCTATTTCTTTCATTTAATATGTTGATACAGGATTGATTTAGATTGATGTATGTGTAGCAGGCTACCTGTTACTGGATTGAATATGGTTGAGGAATGTCCTTGCTCACTCAATTAAACCAGGGTCCAAAGATGTCAGAGGACAATATGCTAAGGACTACATTATTTTCATGCCCCTTAATGCAGACAGCCTTTAATAAATAGAACGTTATTGTGTAGGCCTTGGGGCCAAATGAACCCCCCAACTGTTCCCTTCTTTATCTACATGTCATAAAACTTCATTTTTAACCAGTCAGCCATTTCCTTATGCCATAAATGGTGTGCGCCAAAAAAAAAAATCTGCCCGTGGAGCATTAAGCTTCTGACCATTAAATGTTCTGACCCTTGTGTTGTTTACTTGTTACACATTATTTTACTGTCTCAGTTTAGACATTTTCATCACAAACAACATCAACACAGTGTGCAACAACATGTGACTATAGGTGAACACAGTTAAAGTTATGGGGATGTAGTAACATTAACTCTTCATCAACCTACAATCTAACAACAACTGCAATTACTGCACACACAACTGTGTGTGTGTTTGTGTGTGTGGTGGTTGTGGTGGTGGTGGTGGTGGTGGGGGGGGGGGGGGGAGGCTCAGATGGCAACAGGAAGTTAGAGAGAGACAGAGATGGATGGAGATCAGAAACTGACCAGGTATGGGTGAAGTTTGGATTCCAGATCCAGTGTCTCTGCTTGTGTTCACAACTCCACCAACTGCAACATCTTTTACAACGCAGGACAGAATCTCCTCACATAGTTTAGTGGCGCATCCCTCAGCATTCTAATTATTAGGCCCACAGTGCATCCTAATATAGTTGAACAGGTGTCACACAGAGACACTTGCATGCATTAGCCAAGGGATTCACAGACACAGCTTAGGCAGCTCTGCAGTTACCTCAATCAAAATGGTAAATGTTTATTGTGTGAGCTACAGAGAAGACCAAATACGTGCTGATTTTACTTTGGCCATGTTGAGTAATGTATATAGTAATGTATAAGTTTCTTGTGTTGGTCTATGTTAATACAGGATGTTGTATTGAGGGGCAGGGCTTTGGGCCTGTTAAATATTGACGTGGAGTGTAATAATTAACCGGCTCTAACTCCAGATCTCTCTTAAACGGCCCTCTCTGGCTGTGACATTGCACTGCTGCCAGCCGCACCCTCTACTGCACCTTAACTTTCAGTGTATGACTCCCTTCTCTCTGGTTTCTTCTCTTCTATTCTCTTCTCCTCTCCTCTCTTCTTGTCTGAATTTGTTTTGCACTGCATTTCTTTTCTTCTTTTTCTACTTCTTCTTGTTCTTATTCTTCTTCTTCTCTCTCTCTCTCTCTCTCTCTCTCTCTCTCTCTCTCTCTCTCTCTCTCTCTCTCTCTCTCTCTCTCTCTCTACTTTGTCAAGTTATGCCACCCAGTCCGACATACACAGCAGGATCCTCAGATTGGTCAGCCTCTGCTGGAAGGTGAGTAAAGCTCTTAAATTGTTTACAGATATTAGAAGGAAAATGTAAACACCTTTCTACTATAAAATGGTTCTAATTCCACATAACCTACAGGTGTTGTGATGGGCAAAGGCCTCAATAAGAGTCAGGGAAGAAGGCGAGCCGAACAGAGAAGTCAGGAAATTAAAATGTAGGCCATTGTTTGAGCGAGTGGTAACGATTGACCGGCAAGCAGTTATTCAAACATGCTCACCATTGTGCCCTAATCTTTATGACACTCACATTAATAGCTAACAAACAGCCAGTTAGATAGTTTTTCAAACTTTTGTACCAGTCAGTGAGAAAATGTGTTTTGTAACATGATAACCCCCACACTTTTTAACTATTTGGAAGATTTATTCTGAAGATTTTAAGATTTAACAGGGTTCTTGGCTGCCTTTAGTTACGGGCCTATATATTAAACTTGTGGTACAGCTTAGACTTCTGTAGAAAGTAGAGTATTTATCTCCCCCTTTCTAAATACAAGAGGACATATACACTCTGCATGGTATGACCAAGAGACAAGAGCATAAATGCCTCACCTTCCTTAATTGCTTTATAGTTTTGTTTTTCCAGAGGTGATAATGGGGACTAATGAGTAAGCTTGAACTCAAAGTCTAGCAGATATTATAGCCTAGCTGAGGGATGGAAACTTTTCCACTGAACATAATGAAAGAGACTGATAATAGAAAGTAAAATATTGACACCTGATTCTGGGGAAAAAAAGACTACTGGAAGAGACAAATGCTGAAAGAAAAATGAATTTGTCTGAGATAAGTGAGCAGAAAAAAAAACTGAGAAAGAGTAGTATTTCTGGAGAATGGACCAAGCGCCATCATGACTGACACACCCATCTAAGCAATCTGCACATTCACATTCTGGGTTGTATCTGTCTGTTTACATCCATCATAAAAGCCCTGTTATCAAGATGAGCCTTGGCACTTTGGCCACTCTGGAGGCTTATGCCGCATGATGTCTTCAATGACCTGTCATAAAGATGGGAGGGGGAGGAGGAGGGGGCAAAGTCGATGGCTATCACAGGTTCTCTCACGTGTACAGTGCACTGCATGGCGGTCTCTAAGTCCAAGTCCTGACTTCACCTTTTTTCTTCTTTTTGACTTGTTGGTTGCAGACAGCCTGTATAGACATCTCTTGAGTCTTCGCTGGAGGCATCCTTTGTGTAGCCTATAGTGCAAACTGGTGCACATGTAGGATTGCGGCCCAAACAAAGTGCAGATCTAGGATGTCTGAGCAAAGGTAAGAGTGCCAGTGGATGTCCCAACCTTCCCTGCCGCCATGTGAGTCACAGTGCTGGCTGGAAGAAAACCTGGTACTTGCTGCTTGTAACAGCAACTCCATGTGGAAGCTGCCATTGTTCCAGTGGAGATGCTGTTACCTGCAACGAGTTCCCCTATGGCCTACTCAGACAAGCCAGTGAGGAAACACCTTAAATATTTCAATGCTTCAATATTTCAAAATGTCAGCACAATAAATAAAAAAAGATTACAAAGCAGCAGAGAGAATGGGGCACAGGGTGATGACCTATGAATTGACAGCCAGTGTTTGCTGTTTGACTGCCTGTCAGTTCTGTAGGCCACTGTCCTGTTTGCCTTGCTGAACACACACACAGTCGGATACACACACACACACAAACACACAGTTTTTAGGAATGTGAGGTAATCAAAGTAGTTGAAGTAGAACTTGTCTAACAAACATTTAAAAGCATTACATCACTCACCTATATGATAATTTAATAATTTATTTTGGATGTTTCATATTTTTTTTATTATTATTATTTTTAAATGTTTCCTATTTAAAAAAATAATATTTTGTAACTATCTACTTGTTTTGTACCATGTGTAAATTTAATAAAGAAAGGCATGCAATAAAAACATTGATCTGAAAGACTTGTCTGTGTATTTTTGTAAATAGTAGATTTTGGGTTTCTTGCCTTGATTGAGATGCACAGTGCACAGTGTAGAAAGACTGAAAGTAAAAATGAGAGAGATATGATGGAATAGGGAAATGATTGGGAGCCATAAATGAACTTGCGTCCACAGTGACCCCATGACTATTCAAAATCATAATATATTACATTTTATATCCATATGGATTTAAAGTTGTTATGAAAAAGTATAATGAAGAAGCAGACATTAGACGTTTCCTGCCAAGGTTCATGGTAATTACCACAACCAGCCACAGAGTGGGGTTGTTGTCAGGTAAGTGGTTTATTGAAGCTATGTAGTCAGCATTTTTACTGAATGTTAATTGTGCTTCCACTCTTTCATACAGATGAGAAACTGAATATGTGTTTTGTGTGCTATTTAGTAAGTGCTCTGTAAGAGGCAGTCATGCATTCGGGACACAAAAGGATAAATGGCTCTCTCCACCTCTCCTGTTATCTTGTGATATCCAAGAAAAAAACATGTTAAGATGTGATCTCTCTGAACTTTCACTTTCTCTTGGTTTTGTATGTGCATGCGTGTGCACTGGGTATTATGATTACTCATTTCCATTTGCAAACAACTTGAGGGTGGGGTTGCATAGAGAGAGAGAGAGAGAGAGAGAGAGAGAGAGAGAGAGAGAGAGAAATCCTAAGAAGACACTAGGTGTTCCTGCAACTTTGAACCTTTGTCAACTTCCGTTCAAAATGAAAGTCTTTGAAAAAATATAATCTGGTGAGTAAGCATTTAAATTGTTTAGACTTTCAAGTGTGCAGAGACTATGAAGTTGCCTGATGAGGGGATCAAAGTACAACAAACTTGATATTTTATAATTGACTGAATCTACACAAATATAGACAGCAAACTAAATAAATAAATTGAGAAATTTGCTTTGTCTGTCTTAAATAAATGGAGAAATTTGCTTTGTCTGACTAAAAGGTAAAGTGTTAATGGCTTAAGATGACCATAAAGCTTTCTATGTTTTGTCAACTTACCAGGCAGAAATGCTTTCAAAGCATTTCTCTTTTCAATAAAAGAGATAAGACTGCACACTGGTGCTGAAGAGAAGATTGTGTGATTGTGATTGTGATCATCTTTTACCCTATAATATAAACATTATAAAGCCTAGGGTATATGAAAAAGCAGATATTTAAATAATTACCTATGACATGTTCTCCCTTGCAAAAGAGAGATTGCAAAAGAGCCTATTTAAATGGGACCTCAGCAAATTAAAATATAAATGTATATATGGGCTACATATCACTGCTTCTCACACCTTAATAGACTACAACAACCTGAATAATTAGATAATTGGAGGTAACGTGAAATGTGGCCCAAACAAACAACAGAATATGAACAACATGTTTTTAATGTGTTATCTATGGTCTAACAATAGGCTAGGTCTGTACAAAGACTTGAAATTAACCAAAGTCTTAGCCTTAATAATTTATTTCAACCTTATATTATGTCATGTAGCCTACCGAATAATGGACAATAAATAATGTATTTTCATTTTCAAGTAAAATGAGGTGAAATTGTGGGACCATCCATGTCTTCAAAACTTTTATTTTGACATGGGTTTTTCCGGTTGCTCTGATGCTGATACAGCCTACTACGATTTTGCTGCATGCAGCTGTAGTGAATGCTTCTCACTACTAGAGAGCTCGGGACGAGGTGGGAGCAACGGTGCTCTATGCGCGAAGTCCAACTGACAGGGAGAGTGCTGGGGTAAAGAGGCGTTAGTTCTAGATCTTTTTAAATAGGCTATATGTCTTTTTTTTATAAGTATAGCTTATAGTGTAGATAACGAAGTTCAGTTGATGTCTTTGCTAACCATTCAACTTCATACGCTGGCAATTTAACCAAGCGACCAGACAAGGGAGAAGATTAGCCAGACAGCACCCCTATATTTTGACCGAAACGAACAGTTGCTTCTTCTAACAGACTAGTTAGACTGCCTAGTCGTCATACACAAGATTATAGACATTTATTAAAAAAAAAAGGCTTAACAGTCAGGGTAAGCATGTTTAGCTGGGCAAATAAGGACGGGAAAAAGAAAGATCCCGAACTATTTCAGACAGTCTCGGATGGGCTTAGACGACTTTACAAAACCAAACTCTTTCCCTTGGAAGACGCCTATCGTTTTCACGACTTCCACTCGCCTGCTTTAGAAGATGCAGATTTTGACAACAAGCCTATGGTCCTTTTGGTCGGCCAGTATTCCACAGGCAAAACTACGTTTATAAGACATCTTATGGAGCAAGATTTCCCTGGTATGAGGATAGGCCCTGAACCGACCACCGATTCTTTCATTGCGGTTATGCACGGAGACCAGGAGGGACTGGTGCCAGGCAATGCATTAGTTGTTGATCCCAAAAAACCTTTCCGAAAACTTAACGCGTTTGGCAACGCTTTCCTGAACAGGTGAGTCTTTTACATATAGCACCATTTCTTAATTGAATTTTCCTGTGGCGGTAATCAAGAATGTACCAAGCTAGCTGCATCATTGTGCATCGCAATGTTCGTTCGGTGTCCATTTCTCCAGACACCCATAGGCTAACTGGTTAGCACGCTTGCTTCAGTTATGACAAAAGGTTACTTCTGCGTATTGGTTTGTATGGCCATGCCTTAGCAATTGAGCCAAAATATAATCCTTATATAAATCAATGAATGAATTAAATTTGGGTGTGTCTTGCATGCAAATTATTTCAGATATGTAGGCTATTTCAGTTTCGAGGGTAGAAAACGCCGCTATGAATGAAATAGAAGGGGTGGGGTTGACGCCCAACAGAGGCGTCCTTGCGTGTCTGGGTGGCAAGATGACATGAAAGTTGGGAAGGGGTGTCGTATGGGATATTTGTTAGAGGTTTTTATTTGTCCTTGCATAGTTCATACTTAAAATTAAAATGGTATAAAAAAATCTTTCAAGATAAAACAATGAATGAATTAATAAATTATGAATGAATGGGAAGGCAGACAGAAAAACACCTTTGGGTTGTGTGTAATATTGTTTTTTTTCTGATATTCTTTTTGTGAAAGTAAACCACTGGAAAGACCTAGTGTGTTTGCAAAATTGCATTTGGAAAATGGCACAGCCGGTAGCCTACAGTTGGCTATAGATCTTGTCTGCTTGTTTCTTTTTTTTAAAATAGGCTATAAACTGAAATCTGACAGCCTTGAGGCTGGCAGTTACAAAACTTAAAATGCCCTAGGGAGTCTCCAGGGTTCTGTAATCAGCCACAAATGAGTGTTAACCAGTTTGGGAATCCACATGATGGACATCCCCACCTGCCTGAATCTTTTTTTGCATTGAGTCTAAACTAAATGCCTGCTTTTACAGTTCTTTTTTCTACTTCTTGTATCCTTCTCATTTTTGAATAGGGATCACTGGCTTTCCTGTTTATTTTATTATTATTATTATTATTATTATTATTATTATTATTTATTTTTAGTAAAACCATCATTTACTGTCAGCAAAGCTGACACTGCACAGGATTGCACAGCCTTGTTCCACTGCTGCCCTCAAAGGAGGAAGCCTCTTAATATCAGTGCTTGTGTAAGAACTGTCTCAGCACTGTATCAGCAGCCAATCTCTGTTAACAGCACACACACACACACACACACACACACACACACACACACACACACAGACACACAGACTTCTGGTTCCCTCTGGACCGGTCTAAAGGGCCTCAAACTCTTCCTAAAAAGGCGTAAAGGCAGATTTAAACGTCTCTGTATAGCTAGAATCACAACTGACCTGATTCTGTTTTTAGCTGGATGGAAATCACACATGCCATTTTAACAACTGCATGTGACTGTGTGTTTGTGGGTACATTTCAGTGTCTTGTGTGTGTGTATGACACTAATATCTTCCAAACGACTTGTGCCATAACACAGACAAGAGACATTCTTTGCCATTGTCTGAGCCATCATGGGTGCCTGAGTCACTTGTAATACGCAGGTAGGGGCAGGTAGTTGGTGTGCAGTCCTACATAGCTTGCTCGACCTCTGCCCTGCATCACATAGGCCCCCGAACAAGCAGAGAGATGAAATCTGTGGTCTTTCATATCATATTCCAAAACCAGACCAAGATCGTTCCCACTCTAGAATTACTCAAGTAAATCATGTAAGGACTTGCCATGGACGGCCTACGTGATGCAACAAACATGCATGACAAAGAAAATTCTGGAAGTAAGTCGAGGTAGCCACCATCTTAGATGGCTCTGTTTGGGACTGAATGTGAATGTGTAAAATCAGGAAAAGCTTGTGCATTTCCTATTGACTCGTGTGAATCAGCCTTACGCTGCAGGTCCCACCCCTTTCACACACTTTGTGCATGCAACACAGCACAGGGGCACAGAGACTGCCAAACGCCCTACTTTAGAAGGAGTCACAGCGAGCTTTCTGCAGTTCTGTTTGTGTTAACGTCTTTAGTGACCCCTGGTTTTCTCTGTGGGCAGAAGCTTTTCAGTGGTCATGTGGTCAGGGGAAAAAAATACAGGTTTTGTATTCACTGTGTGCCACAACTCTGATAAACCAGCGGCGCTGACTCAGCACTTTGGCATAATTGTTGTAAAATGACCTCTTTCTGGCACTCACTCACTCTCCCTCTCTCGCAAAAAAAGTGTTGACTCGTCTGCAGGCCATTACATGGTAGGCTTTTTCTCTGACCCGAGTATTTCCTTCGATTCTGCTGTGGCTGAAAGAACACGTCTTACTTTACTGTTACTGGTCTGGGACTGCTTGTTTCTAACCCAGTCAGGTAATGATAGGGTAAACAGAAGGTGACCGCTGTGAGGTCTGAAGGGTATTTTCCTCCAGTCCCCTCCCCCATATTTCTTTCTATTTCCCAGTGACACACACACACACAAGCACATCTTTAGATTAGCATGTATAACCCTCCCCTGCCTCCTGCATATTAAGTCTTGTAGGCTGGGCTACAGTTAATGCCTCTTCGTGTGTTTTACTTTCTCGAGGTACTCCAGGTCTCTTGCATTTGACAGGCCAGCTGATTTTTTTTTTTTCATGGTGGATGTGGTGTGGGGTGCTCCCTTTGGGATTTTCCCGTACCTCTCTGAGCAGTCTCTGTTTTTTGAGCCTCGTTCGGTGCTCTGGCAACAGGCTCACACGCACACAAAAACAAGAGAGACCCGCGTTGGCTGGCAAACACGGCCAAGAACTCCAAGAATGCACGAAGCAGAGGAAATGTGGAAAAAGTGAGTGAGTGAGCGAGTGAGGGGAGAAGAGGGTTGAGAGGGGCTGGAGTAGGGTGGGTATAGGGGGGAGTGGTAGAATAGAGGATGAGCAGAGAGAGAGAGAGAGAGAGAGAGAGAGAGAGAGAGCAATGTTACAAGAAAGAAAATGGATGGTGGTGGGGTGGGGCTGATTTGCAACTGACAGGAAACCTTGAAGGGAGAGAGTGACTAAAAAGTTTGAAGGCTTGCGTAAAAAGGGTGAGGGGTGTCTGTTTTTGCGTGACTTCAATCTGCTGGCATGCTGTGGAAAAGAGGGGGAAAGATTAGTGTGAGGGTCTGACATTGGTGGCTATGAGTTAAGTCCACATGGTCACAGATAAGCACACATGGTCTCATGGAAAAGGTGGGAAGCAGGTTTTGGAGAGATGAAGGAGCTCGTAGACAGTCAAGACAGCAAGCACCCAGAAATGCTCTAGCCTACAGGAAAATGGAAATTTTGCATTGCAAACTTGCGACCACAGCCATTGTTGAACTTGTGGTCTACTCTATTATAGTGGACACAATCACTCACTGTTTCGGCCATTATATATCGACACACTCCAAATGTGAAAGACATGTTTGTCATGAAAAAACACTGCACTCTTGGTACTTGAAAGCTGTTTGCTCTTGGCCAAAAGGGCAGCATATGTTTTTCTGTCTCACATTGGAAGGTCTCCAAAACCAATAATGTTGCTATTTAAGGCCTGGTGGAGGGCTAAGTGAAGCGTTTCTGCTTATTGTCCCATTAGGCAGCAAGGAGAGCCAAGGCCTTTGCTGTGTGTCAGGGCAGGGCCAGAAGGCCACAGGCTCAGGCCAGCAGTGGTCTAAGATGATGTCTGTTTGGGACGTTTCATATGGTGAAAGTTATCATGATGGTGAAATAAGTTTGATACAGTATGTATAGCAGTTGTTGATGTTGATATCAGTTGTTGTGATGTCCTAATGGGATTCTCTGTGTGTGTCTGTGTGTGTGTGTCCACGAAGATTTGTGTGTGCCCAGATGCCCAACCCTGTCCTGGAGAGCATCAGCATTATTGACACTCCAGGAATCCTGTCAGGAGAGAAGCAGAGAATCAGCCGAGGTGAGTGCCTAACTTCTCTTAGCTCCCCATCTGTCTTTCTTTCTGCCCCACTCCCTTCCTTCACTCTGTTACTTTCCCATCCATTCTGCCTTCACCCTATCACTGTGTTTGTATTTAGCACATTCATTTGGTTGACTTTTTTTGTTTTGTTTCATTTACTTGCTTACAACCTACAAATTGGACTATAAATGTTGGGCACACAAAACATGGTGCACAACAGCAGGTTTATTTCACACTCTGAACAGTCACATGTAAGCATACGGACACACCCTAGACCGCAGAGAGAGAGGGAGAGGTAATTGAATTTGCTGCATCTTGCCCCCACTTTCCAAGGGGAGTATATATTTAGCTGTCCTGTTTATATTAGTGCATAACAATGTTCTCTGTGCTGTATATGTCAGATTCCTGTGTGTGTGTGTGTGTGCGCGCACACACGTGCATGTGTCTGTCTCTGTGTGAGAGAGGGAGAGTGTCTATGCAAACGCTTTGGGTGCGAATATTTTTTTTTTTTTTTTTTTGAAAACGTCATGCATGTACTGTATGTGTGTACTGTATCTGACACTTTTACAGTCCCTTAGTGAATGTGTGAATGTGTGCGTGCGCGTACATTTGCGTCCAACTGGTGAATCGTTTTTTTATTTTTTTTATTTTTTGAAGGTGCTGTGTGTCACTCTGAGGTGACTTCCTGTATTTCTATCCTGTGTGAGCCTGTGAGGGGTTGTGTGTGTGTGTGTGTGTGTGTGTGTGTGTGTGTGTGTGTGCGTGCACGAGAATGTGCGGGTGTGAGAGTGGCACCCTAAGATAAATGCGCCGACAAAAGAGTGGGGCCACATCGGCCAGGAAACAGACACTGCCGCTAGCCTATCCCCCAGGGTGGGGCCAGGGCCAGAGAGATACACTCGGTGCACTGATGTTGAAGTCTTCCTGAGCTCTGTGTGTGTGTGTGTGTGTGTGTGTGTGTGTGTGTGTGTGTGTGTGTGAGAGAGTGGTGGTGGTGGTGATGCATCTGTGATCCTGTGAGAGGACAATGTCTTTCATCTACAGAAGGAAGGTGTGGATTATTTATCAAGATACAGTGTAAAGTGTATTGTTGTAGATCAGTTAATCACCTAAGTGCCTTAAACAAATGACCTCATATTTTTGCTATGGGAGTGTATTGGATCCCTGGAAAAAGACTTGGGAAACCCTTTGGCCTAATTTATGTGTGTGTGTGTTTACTCCAGCTCACAATAGAGTGGAGAGGAGAGTAGGCAGATCTGGTTCCTCACCCAGTGTCCAGATACGGAACTCCTTAGTGCAATTGATAAAGCACATCACTGTGTTTGTGTGTGCGTGTGCGTGCGTGAGTGAATGATGTCAGAGAGGCCTAAGTGTACCATAGACAGTAAAAGAACAGTACAGGCTTTAATATACGAGCGAGAGAACTCTGACCTGTAGATCTGAAGCAGGTGGTGTGTGTGGAGTTTACTTACATTCCTGACCGCTCAGCTGTATTTCTCACATGGACGCGGCCGCTTCGTGAACTGCTTCACTGCAATGGATGACCTTCACAAACCTCCCCCGCCCCCGTTCCCTGCCCAGGAAAGAAGTTCCAATCAGCCCTGGGTCCATTGGAAGTCTTAATTTTAGTTATAGGCGGCTGCTTTGTCCTGGTCAAGGAATGACCCTGTAGTGGCAGTGACTGTTGCGGTCAATGAGCAATCAGACATTTGTCAACCAGGCTGACTATGAGTTGGGGGTGGGGGGCTTCCAGAATTTCCTCCCACGGGCATTAGTCATTGTAAAGGAATGGATGTCCCCGTGATGCCCTCGCCTCTATCCCAAATGCCTCCACTGTGAAAGTCAAAGAGCGTGTGGCAAAGATCAAAGACCAGTGACACCCTGGTGCTATTGAAGGGTGTGGCAGTAAACAGTAACGCATCATCAGAAAGTTGCCAAGGCACAACTATACATTATTTAGATGTCGCTTTTTATCTTAAAGTGTGTTGGAATAAGCTACTTTGGGCTTTCTTCTTGTTTTATGGTCACACTTGGGCTAGTTGTTACAACAGTGTGCTCAACAGTATGATTGAAATTGTGACTTCAATGATATGACCTTAAAACAATATAATGCAGCTCATTTGTTGGTTAACTTTTTTTATGATTAGAAGTTCCTAGCTACACAAGACGACTTATCTTTTGATCGTGGATGGTTTTGCGTTGCCTTATTTTCTGGCCAGGTTGTGAAAACATTACACCTTTTGAAGAGTGTTGAAAACAGAAAGATGAATGGAAATGGAAACAAATGAACTCTGTTGTTGGAAGTTCCTGTGTGTGTGTGTGTGTGTGTGTTTTGGGACACCCACCCTGTCCTGTACTCACAACCTAATGACCTTTTTCCTCTTGTGAAAAAGCTGAAGTTGTTATCGCTTAATGTCGCTGCTGATGTGGAGTCATGTTATAGTAATTAACCACACATGGAAAATCCAAAATGATTGCTCTTCCTTTGGCTTGCCGTCTATTGTGAGTGTGCGCACACACACACACACACACACACACACACATACACACAAACACGTCATTCTTTTACCTCCACTTGTGACTTGTCCACACGGCTGTACTGTTACCATGTCTTCCACATTTATTTTATGATTTTTGCATATTTGTTTCCATAGAAGTTGCATATATGTTTGGTATAACAAACACATACACACACATATACACACATACACACACACACAGACAGACACAGGAACTTCAGGCAAACATCAGAGAGAGGCCATGGCGGTGGCTCATTGTCTATGTGTTGCGTGGCACCTATCCAAACAGCCTCACTCGCTCTCTCTCGCTCTCCCTGTGAACACTCACCCCTGCCCCTTCCCGGCCCCTCTCCACTTCTCTCATTCTCTCCGTCTTTTTTTCCCCTCTTAGACACATTCTCTCCCTTGTTTCCTGTCCTCCTATTACATCATATGAAGTTGTCTCATTGATCTACTCGCATGGCTCTGATGATGGGGAACAGAGAGTGGTCTACCAACACATTGAGAGTAAATGTGCCTGTGCCAGGAAATAATAATAATAATAATTTTGCCACTTAAATTAATTTGAATCTCCACTTAAAACTTGAAAGCAGTTTACATTTCCTATTTATTAAGCACATTAGACTTCTAAAGTGGATTTCACAACTTTCAATTTCTTCTTATGATCTAGAAGAGCGCTTCAAAGACATAGGGTTATCACATGCAAATGGTTACATCTGCTGTACATACAATCCGCTGGCTTCAATGATTCAGTCATTCGCTCGGTTGATTCACTCGGCCTTAGCCGCAGGCCCGTTTTTCCACGGCCCACTCTCACCATCAGGGCTGCCCAAGGTGAACGAGCACTTCCTGTTTCGTAGTCTCCATTTTCTGTTGGCCCGACCGCAAGGGGTGGTTAATGATCTGCCCAGGTCTGCTGACTGCCTGCCGGGCTTACTCTCTCTCTCTAAGCCTAGGGATGCCTTCACATCCAGTTAATCATGATACAGGGGCGGCCAAAGTAGCACAGTGATTCCTCACAGAAAACTTTCATTCATGGAGGCTGGGAGAGGGGGCAAGGACAGGGATAGAAAGACAGGTGGAGACATTTTGTTTCCCTCCACAAGCAGTGTTGAGTGGATCGAGTATTTCAGCGCTATTAGGTTTTGTAATGTAAATAAGTTTGTGTGTAAACATATAACTCTTATCAGAGGTCTTGTTTGGAATTTCTTGGTAGGCTTCTGTGGAAGTGCGTCCCTGCCATTAGGGCAATACGTCCAACTGGTTTTAGTACCAGTAATGGTCTTAGTAGGGGGGGGGGGGGGGCATAAATTTTTTTTTTTTCTTATTCTTTTAACGCAGGTGGAATTTATATCACTCTGATGACCTTGCCTGTGACAGGGATGAGAGGGGTGTTGTAAATTGACGCCCTTGTTTGTTTACTGTATACACACTGAAAAACTCCTCATTTTTGTTCAAGTGGTCTCTTTAGTTTTGGCAGGCTTGCCGTCTTTTGCCTGGGATCAGATGAAGCTTGGCAGCAGAAGCCTCCATTTTGGCTCATAGCTGTCCCGACTTCCCCCCACACTGCTAGTGATTTGCACACATATGGTTCAAGCAGTGACAACAGCAGCTTTATGCAACGTGGCCTGTTAGAGGCAGCCATCGCATCATTGTTGTCTCCACTCCAGAAGATCACACTCATGATGTTTGTCTCATAGGAGGAATGCAAACAGCCCTTGCAACGCCCCTTTGGCACCAGGCAAAAACAATGTGAATTCTAGAATTCCAAAAAAAACATGTGGCCACGCCAAAGAGAATGAGGGTGCTTTCACACTGGGTCCGTTTAACTGGACCGGACTCAAGTCCGATTACTCCCCCAGACCCCTACCGCAGTTGGTCTCTGTTCACATTACACGTTTGTCTCCGCACCCTGGTCCGTTTATGTCATAAGCAGACACAAGCTTCCAGAATATCTCGCGTAAGAACGATGATAAAAAGCAAAGATTCTAGAGCGCTACTCTAGAATCTTTGATAAAAAATAAAGATTCTTTACATTCTTTAGAATGTTTGCTTAGCAACCTACTTCAGCGTTCTAGCGAACTGTACCCTAGACCACCTCTTTCAGGCGGACTCGGGTCCGGTCCCGGGTCGGCACCCAGGTTCGGTACGGTTGCGTTCACATTATCAAAAAGAACCGAACCATCGGACCAAACGAACCCGGGTCTAGTCCAAGGGACCTAGTGTGAACGCACCCTGAGATCATTCTAGCCGTCAGGTGCAGGGGTGGGCAGGTGCATTACCTTGTCAGGTTTAAAACCTCTGTTCCTGAATGTCCCCTAAGATCCTTCCTCTCTGTAGTTTTCCACTCCTCTGGCCTGGGTGCTTTGTTAGCAGAAAAGACCCTGTGGTGTTAAAAGCTGACCATTTGCCAAGCCCGGATTGGCTAATTATTACTGTGGCAAGGCAGTCAATCTCTATATTGCCACATTCCTTTATAATACTAAGGTCCATCTCTTTTTCAAACACCAGGCAAGACAAGGCATGGCATTACACGGTTGTTTATGCAGTGAATTTATATAGTGCCTTTTAAACAAAACCAAACAAAAACCAAAACCAAGTGTATAACCAGTTAGTCTGTACCAATACAACTGTAGTCTTGTCCTACATCTAGTCCTAATCCTAAGGCAAAGGCACTAATGGGCCTCATTAATGAGCACTTAAAGCAAAAGGAGAACTGACCCTTGCGCCTCTCACACAGAAGAGTAAAGTGCGGTGTCATAAGCCAGAACGGAAAACCATATAAAATATTTAAATGCTTTCGCAACCTTACTCTCATTGCACATTCAGCCTCAAGTGGGAAGTGGGTACTGTAAACTGGATGCCAGATCTTAGCAGGGTCATTTCTCCTAGTTGATCCCATCTCTGCTTTCCGTTTCATTTTTAGAGGCGAGGCATATTCCCAGCTGGTAATCGGTAAACCGTGTCTGTGTGTGTGACTCGCCAAGATATTTGAGAGGTAAACGAATACCCCGGTGCTTTCCGAGCCTCCCCTCTTGTTTCACTTTCACTCTGTTTTGATTTTTTTTTTTTCTTTTTGAAGGCATCGAGAACTGCATTTGGTCCCCTTAGTGCAGCTCACAAGGGAGTGGAGAGGAGAGAAGGTAGAGCTGGCTTCCTACTAGCTGGGCGAAATTGCTTAGTGCTGTCAATTAAGCACACCACTGTGTGTGTGAGTGTGTGTTTCAGTGTGTATCGCTGGTTGCGTGGTCTGTCTCCGCATAACCAAATCTGACATGACCGTCTAGGATAGGTCTGGTGTGTGTGTGTGTGTGTGTGGGTGAATGTGCCCTCACTCGTTTGTGCATCTACTCAGGTTATGTGGCAGACCTTCGGAGCAGGTACATGGCCAGCTGATTAATTCCAGTATCCGGTTACATTGCCCTGATGCGCGCCCGATAGATGCCGTACCAGCAACAGCAGCTCCAGGCACAACCCATCCACCACCACACCCCCCCACCCTCCCACCCCCCGGCCAATGTAGGGTAGGGTAGCGTAGCACAGCATAGCTCAGAGCATGTTTGCAGTGAAAACTCCAGTCACCCCCACTAACTTAGCGTAGCGTAGCATAGCTCGGAGCATGTTTACAGTGAAAACTGGCGGAGTGGTGTCGGAGCTAAGGCTGTATGTACACTGCACACAACGAGCCGGTTCCATCGCAGACAGCTGGGCTGCTCTATTTCCGTCCAGCACCCTGGAGGCCGGTGTCAGTTTACTACGTGCTCACAGTGGGTCAGTGCGCAGCACACACTTTCAACCCCGGAGGCTTCGCTCTCTTTCTCTTTCTCTTTTTCTCCGTCTCTCTAACTCTTCTCCTTTTCTCTCTCTCTTTCTCACAGTGGGTTAGTGCACAGCACACACTGACACACAACCCCTGAGGCTTCTTCATCTCTCTTTCACTCCCTCCTTCTTTTCCTCCCTTCCTCTCTCACTCTCTTCATCTCTCTCTCTCTCTCTCTCTTTCTCTCTCTCTCTCTCTCTCTCTCTCTGTGAGCTGATGCACAGCACTTTTCCCCTTGAGGCTTCTCTCTCTCCCCCAACCTTTCTCTCCCTCTCTCTCCCTCTCTGTTTCAGATGATTATGCATTCCTTTCATCTGTGTAACAGTGGTCAGCTGCACATTGCTGAATTTGTGACATGGAGGCTACTTACTGTAGTCCCTCATGGACACTGTGAATGTCTGGCATCCCCTTTAAAAATTCAGTGTTTATTTATTGCCAGACAAAAATACATACTTAAACAGCAGACATTTGTTTCTGTTGGGATTATGGTATCATGACTGCAATGTTGGGCATTTCTTCAAATACCAATAGTTTACATTTTAATCAGAGACATATTTGTGTGAACATTATAGTATGATTTATAAATACTGGTACTCAAACTAGAGATTATTGTTGTGTTTACTTGTTTTTGTGGTATTTGTAATTTGTTTTACATAAGTACATTATTACTTACTTGGTCAATCCCAGAATGCCTCACGGGGAGATTTCCTTTTGGAAAATGCTGAGAGGAAGGAACCTGAGGGGAGAGGGGTGACATGTAATCGGGGAATAGAAGAATACCTTCCATTTGGTCACACCCTCCTCTATAGTGTAGATATACTGTATGTGTGTGTGTGTGAGAGTGGCTGAGTGAGTGATTGTACATGTTTTTGTGTGTGTTCGTGGGTTGGGGGGGGGGGGCGTATATGTACATCTAATCATGGTTCATTCTTATAAGATGAGCTTATCCAAGTTTGGCGTCACACATTTTTGAAGTTGTGCCAAAATACTCCTCTACTCCCCTGAGGAGTGCTCCTTGAGGGAACCCTCTTGTTGATGGATCAGCCCCTACACAAGAACAAAAAAATGTAATTAAAGAGGGTGGACTTGGTGAATTTTTTCGTAAATCTTATCGTCCCTGGCTCGCATTCTCCCACTCTTTCTCTTCCCTGTCTGGCTCGCCATGGAGACCATGTAAACTGGGCGATAAAGATGAGGTTTGTAGCCAGGCAACAACAGATTTATTGGCCTGATCACATTACCCTTCGTGTTTGATCTCTTCCTACTTGTTGGGTGTGCTGAGGCCGCTCCTGCGTTTGTGCTGTTTTATGGGACGACAGATAAGCGAAGACGTCTTCGCGTTGGACTTTGGTAACATTTAGCTTCTCTTAGGGTCACTACACTGGCATCCCACTGGCTGCTGACGCCGGCAGAACTGACAACGCCAGGTCAAAGGTCTTCCCACTCTAGCGAGTGCAGTTTTTACATTTTTATAGCAATCTTTTTCAGAAATGGTAACCTGGATGATCACACGGCAAAAGCTCAAAACTGCCTTTCCGTGGATTGCAAAACTGGAATTGTAAATCAAACTCGATGGGGTGATGCGGCCGTAAAACGTAAAAAAGGACTGCTAGCGTTCGCTGGCTCACTCAGTGTTGCACAAGACGGCTGGGAGCGGTTACTTATTTAAGGCCGAGGCGTGCAGATGCTTAGCAGTGAAGCGGTGTGAAGTGGCTGCAGGCTCGCAGGTCACCTCCACCCTTCACTATGATTGAGTGAGCAGGACCGCCAGATGCTATGTGCTTTTATCACTCCCTCTTCCTTCAGGAAGAACACAAATAATCAAGGGATTATTTTTAAAACAAGAACTGCTATTTGCGGCACTGGGGGGAGCGAGTGCGGTGCTTTACCTATAGTGGTGGCAGCTATAGATCATGCTATGGGGGTCTTTGTGTCTTCGTTGGGAATGCATCCCATAAAACGAAGACATGCACACACCATTGTCTGAGTCAGTTTCCGTACTCTCTGACTGCATATGACCCACTCTGGCTTCACTAGCGTGACAATTCTGTGGTAACATTGTAACCACACACACACACTTTGGCCCATTGACCCCCGATAAAGACGACCTTGCCACTGTGTCAGGCAGGGGAGGAGGTTAGAACGAGGAGGCAACGTCTCCGTCCGCTCCAACACGGATGTTCCCGGGGTTCCTTCCTGTTTTGTGACGATGGAGAGTGTGTGTGTGTGTGTGTGTGTGTGTGTGTTTGTGTGTATACATAGAGTGAGATTGGCTGTCATGTTGGTGTGTTTGAGTGTGTGTAGGGCTGTGTTCTGCTGTCATGCCTGTGTGTGTGTGTGTGTGTGTGTGTGTGTGTGAGGAGAGGGACGCCTGGCCTCGGACGCTCCCATCCGAGGCCACTTCCCTGGCCGGCCGGTGTCACACTGAGACGGTGGGAGCAGAATGGATGAGGCTCTTATTTGGTCCTCAGTTTCCTGCTCCAGGAAAAACGGAGAGTATTTTTTTGGTCCCCATCGCTCATTGTGTAATCGTTACCTGTTTGTGACTGCCCGACACCGGGCCAATGTTGAGCGGCCGAAGGCAGGCCTCAGGAAGTGCCCGGGTGGCACTGTCAGCAAGAGTTGATGAATATATGCAGTGGAAAGCCAAACACACTCGTGATTGGGTCACGGAGAGGCAAACATATTATGAGGATGTTCCTGATACGAGGCCTTGACACTGTATGATTACTGTAATTCATATGCAGTTTACCAAGAACAACACACCATGCTGAATTCAGCTGCTGTAGAGTGATGGTGCTTCCTCTTTCTTCATTCCTTAAACTCAATCAATACTGTTTTCTCTGTGTGTGTGTGTGTGTGTGTGTGTGTGTGTGTGCATGTGTGGGTGGGTGTGTGCATGTGGATATTTGAATGACGGGGCAGGCACACTCCCCAAGAAACAAATATCTCTTTAACTGTCACTCAAAAAGGCGAAAAAAAAAGAAACTCGACTGTTGTATCCGTCGTCTCACAACGGATACTTATGACTTTGCCGCAGTTTATCCAAACATGTCGTGTGTGTCTGTGTTTTCGTCACTCGTCACTCCAGGTTATGACTTTGCCGCCGTACTGGAGTGGTTCGCCGAGCGTGTGGACCGCATCATCCTCCTTTTCGACGCCCACAAGCTGGACATCTCCGACGAGTTCTCCGAGGTGATCCGGGCCCTCAAGAACCATGAGGACAAGATGCGTGTGGTGCTCAACAAGGCCGACCAGATCGGCACGCAGCAGCTGATGCGCGTCTACGGCGCCCTCATGTGGTCGCTGGGCAAGATTGTCAACACACCCGAGGTCATCCGCGTCTACATCGGCTCGTTCTGGGCCCAGCCGCTGCTCGTGCCTGACAACCGGAAGCTGTTCGAGGCCGAGGAACAAGACCTCTTCCGCGACATCCAGAGCCTGCCCAGGAACGCGGCCCTGAGGAAGCTGAACGATCTCATCAAGCGTGCCCGTCTGGCTAAGGTAAGGCCCAAGGCAGCGCTGGCCACAAGCTGAGTCTTAACTAAATTGGGGTCCCATTCATCTAAACGCCTTTGGCCATTGTATTGGATTGTTCCAGGAAGCCGTTTGAAGGCTGAAGAATGGAAGGATGTCATAAAGAGCAATGTTTAAAAATGCAGAGTTGATAGTTCCCCAAATTAAGACACTTATGAATGATGTTTTATTTTGGTGCTCAGCTGGACAGAGTCCATTCTTTCCTATGGGAATGGAAAGATTGAACCAGAGCGTGCAGGTGCGCCAGCAGCTTCAGCCAAGTTTTGAAGTGTCTTTTTTTTGTCTTTCCCAGGTCCATGCGTACATCATTAGTGCTCTCAAAAAGGAGATGCCCAACATGTTTGGGAAAGAGAACAAGAAGAAGGAACTCATTGCCAACTTGGGCGAAATTTATGCCAAGATCGAGAAAGAGCACCAGATATCACCTGGGGACTTCCCCAAGCTGGCAAAAATGCAGGTAAGAGCCGGACAAATGAAACTGATGACTTTTTAGTAAAGCTCATTTTAGCCCGTGTTACTGTTGTTTTTATTTTAGATACTAGCCTCTATCCTTGTTGTGGCTAGGTTTGGAAAAACCTAATCAATTAAGGAATGTGGAGTTTGCAGACAAAATAAATGTCAATTGTGTCATTAGATTTGTTTGCAGGATATCAACAGGACACTGAAACAGTATCGTTTGAAAATATGAGTCATAGCTCGCATAATTCACTAAAAGGGTTCATGGAACAACTGATTTTAGAGTCCTCCCTCTCCCAGTGGTCATTAGACTTGAAGTTGTTTTTTGTCTAACAACTATATTTTTATAGTCAATTACTGCTTGCAGTCCATCCACACCATGCAGTCCATCCCACACCCATAATAAACTGTTCTTTCAAAATAAAACTACTGTAGGTCAGTTATATCATGAAATACGTAGAACTCAGTACGCACATGTCAGTTCATGATTTCAGTGACATAGAGCACCATCTCACACTCTCCCTCAGTATAATAGTTTTGTTAGTGATCTGCAACTTGTACAGATCTAAATGACCTGAATGAATTTATATTATTTTGTTTTGACCGGTGTTAGTTTTTTTTCTCCCTTTTGCGTCTCATAGGAGATCCTGGCTGGACAGGATTTCAGCAAGTTCCAGGCCATGAAGCCCAAGCTGATCGAGTCCGTGGAGGACATGCTGGCCAATGACATTGCCAAGCTGATGACTATGGTGCGGCAGGAGGAGGCCTCCATGCCCAGCCAATCTGTGCATGGCGGCGCCTTCGAGGGCACCATGAATGGCCCATTCGGCCATGGGTACGGTGAGGGTGCCAGTGAGGGTATTGACGAGCTCGAGTGGGTGGTGGCACGTGACAAGCCCACCTACGACGAGATCTTCTACACACTGTCGCCCGTCAATGGCAAAGTATCAGGCGCCATGGCCAAGAAGGAGATGGTGAAGTCTAAACTGCCCAACACGGTGCTCGGAAAGATCTGGAAGCTGGCCGACGTGGACAAGGACGGCTTCCTGGACGACGAGGAGTTTGCGCTGGCCAACCACCTCATCAAGGTGAAGCTGGAGGGGCACGAGCTGCCGGCCGACCTCCCCGACCACCTGGTGCCTCCCTCCAAACGGGGGCTGTAGAGCCAGGAGTCGAGCGGCGCCGGCAGGCATGGGGGTCTCTGAGCCAGGGCATGGTGGAAGGGGTTAAATTCAGAGTGGGCGTGTAGTACAGGTTTGCATTCCAGAATCTTCAATGTTACAAAACATCCCAAAATGTGTATGGGAAAGTACATACAGATGTTATCTGCTGGCATGTCTTCTTTTTGTAAGGAAAAAAAAAAACAAGTTTTTTTTTTTTTTGCCATTTGTCTTGTGATTTAACGCGTTTTGATTGTTGTGGTGCCTTGAATGCAGCCTTTGGGGTGGGGTGGGGAAGGGTGATGATTTCGCAAGGGAAAAAGTATTTGCAAAGTGAGGAGGGAGTTTATGAAATATACCCTATAGAATTAACCTTAATTAAATAATCCACAACAATGAAACTAACTTATTCAACACATGAATTCCAGTGCTGTGATACTATAGTATGAGCCATTATCAACACTATTATTCTTATAGCTTTGGGTCCGCAACCTAAGCCAAATCCATGATGGTTTCTGAAATTTCATTTTTTTCTGTTAAAAATACTCTGCCACAATGTATGCAAGAAGTTGTTGACCAAGAAACTACTATGAAATGCATGTGGAACACCACCTAATCTAAATATGAAAATGCCTGCCGTCATTTAGCTGTTTTATGTAGTTTTCTCCAGGCTGTGGAAGGTGAAGGTTGAGGCCTCGTCATTAAGCTGCTCAATGTCAGGATCAAGCAGTGGAACAATCTCTCAACAAGGCTGGTATTAAAAGAGAAGCTGTGTATTGAGAGAAGGGAGAATTTTGTGTTTCACTGTGTGTGTATGTATGCTTGGAACTTCTGATTTGGTCCATATGTAGTTTGTATAACACATTACATCTAATTACAAAAGCGATGATTTCCACGCTCAGTTTTTTTTTTTGTCTTTGACCTAAAGTTATCATAAGGCTGCCTAGACTAGTGCTTAGTGTAGATCCACCATTATCATCCAGTCACGTACACAACACTGTTGTTTTTACAAGCCTTAAAACAGTGCTAACCTGGGGTGCGTTTCCCAAAACCATAGTTACTAACCAATTAGTGACTTAGTCCGTCAACAATGGGGAATTACATTGCAACCAACTAAACTTCTTTACTAAGTAAGTTAGTTAGGTTTTGTGAAACATGCCCCTGTTCCACTTCTCCAGAGGCTGCTAACACTGTGGGATGCTGAATTGACATAAAGTAGACATAAAACTTCCATATTTTTTTTTGACTGTTCTTAAATGTAGATGTTTCAAATGCCTTTCCAAAGATTTTTTTCCTGTTCAGTAGAAAAGTAATTGACCATGTGTTGACCATTCGATGAGGGGAGCATCCTCTGCCTGTGTGTTCTGTATGTTTCATTACTCCACTTGTTTATAAGAAAAAAAGACCTGTTTTGAAGCAAAAGTGCCTCTGATTGCTACAAAATGACTAGAACAGCAGCCATCCTCTATAAATACTGTTCATATGTATATGTTTTAGTCTATTTTGAAATAAAAATGTATCACATTAACATACTTCTTGCTCATATTATCTGTTACTTAGTGGTGGAGCAGCTCACTATTCTTTTAATTCTGCTGTATCACTAGTGCCTCCTACTGGATTAGCTGAGGCATTGCATGAATAGAAATCCTCTACATTGTTACATGTGTCCTTCAGTAGAGTGCTACTGTAAGCCTGCCATATTCAGCTGTTGGAATAAGTTGAAACCTTAGTTACAGAAGTGGTTGTGTGTCGAAAGACAATTTGAAAATAGAATAAGCTTGTTGTGAAGACTATTGTCAAAGGCGATGTGTAAATAAGATTGAATTGAATAGAATTCAATGCATTTAGTTCTTTCTCTAAACATTACCAAATCTGCAGAAGAATTTACCCCATACAATTTTGATCTAATGGTCTCAGGCACAATGTACAATGGCGAGACTTTTGACACAGGTCAAAAATTATTATTCTCAGGCATTTTATATAATCTCTGCAAACTACAAACTTCTTCAGGTTTATAAGCTTTAAGTTCAAGATGCACCTTTCTAGAGTATTACAACAGGTATGACCAAGTCTTTCATTGTTGCCTAAATCAGAGTAGACAGAACTTTCATGCATTACCACTTTACATAAGCATTAATTCTTGCATATAAACAAGGATTAGAGGATTATTATTTATAAGGGATGTGGTTTGCTGTGAATATGACAAAAAGGGGCATATGGGTGATGGCGGTGTACTGTATTCATGGTAATGTGTTTGCTCTTTATCAAAAGACTTCATTTAATTTATAAGAGTGAATATAGAATGCAACAGAGCAGTATCATTTTTGGTTAAAATACTTTATTTGAGCTCAGTCAGGGAAATAAAGTTCATTAATAATCCACAAAATGATATAACAAAAACTTGAAACAGAAGTAATATTGATAGAGGCAGATGTATTCATCATATATCAATTTTAGACCATTTAGAGCAATTTATTTTAATTTATTTTATTTTTTAGAGTTTATTTATTTATAGGAATGTATGTAGAATGCTACAGAGCAGTGTCATTTTTGGTTAAAATAGTTCATTAATAATCCATAAAATGATATAACAAAAACTGATGAATCTGAAGTAACATCGATAAATGCAGATGCCATTTTCTGCTGCCGCTTCGCAGACGCCCCATTGGACATGTGGGGACAGATATTCCTCACCTGCATCATATCCTGTGTGTGATAATCATAAAATTCAACACAATCAACTCACTGATTCTTTGAAAACAGTGTTGCACTACACAGTGTTGTATGTGGATTCTTTCTTAGCACCTGGAATTGTAAGCTTTTCTTAAGTTATTTTAATCAAATTTGTGTTTATTACATGTTTATACCTTCCTCTCCATCCTCAGTGTGTCCAGTTTGCACTTGGTCATCAAAGTCCATGTGCTCATAATGTCCCAGTTCAATCAGAGCTGGGATGCTTAAGTCAGAGCCTATCAAAATGAAATTACTTATGAAAGATTTGCGTAATATTTTCTCTGTATATCAAACTCGGGTCAAATTTTCTATTTTGTTTCTAATCTGAGTTCTCAACTCACTCATTCCCTCAGGGATGGGAAGTTCATTTTCCTCAGCCAGGCTTGTGTCTTGCTCCCTTTCCTCCACAACCTTTCCCTCACCGTCACAGGCAGTGTTCTCTGAAAGATGATATGACCGTCATACGTCATCCTCATCGAAGAGCAGCATTTCTTCTGAACTATGAAAATTGTAAATGCATATCTGTATGTTCTAGTCCTCTATTTTACTTACGTGCCCCTATGTTGTTCTGGGTGACTGGTAGTGTCCCCAGGAGCATGTCCTGCCATCTCTGGCTGCTGGCCTTCTTGCCTGAGAGGAGTGCACAGCCTACAGAAATAGATATGGTCAATCACAGATCAGCGCATCTGCTGATTATGTTACATTTATTGTAAGTATATAACATGATGGAAACTTATATTTTCTAGTTAACTTACACTTTCTCCTGCTTTCCTTGACAACTGGTGTGCATCCCAGGACTGCATCTTGCCATCTCTGGCTACAGGCCTTCTTTCCTCTCAGGGGAACACAGGCTACGGAAATCATAATGCAAAGATATGGTCAGCCATCATTTTAATCAATATATAATTTCAGTGCTTCATGTTAGACAATGTTCTCACCCAGGGAAAGAGTCTTTGTGTCCTTGTGAGTGCTGATAGCCTCCACTGGTGCCTCAAGGTGCATCTTTAGGCCTTCATCAGACTGAGAGCCCTGGGGAAAACTCTTCTTTTCCATGTTGTCATCCTGATGTTTTGTTCTTTGAACTCTCAGCTGAACTTTTCTAGGCTTGCGGGACTCTTGGAAAGCCTGGAGGGTGATGTCCATCTTTTTCTGGAGTTCACTCCTAGATGGGTGTCCCTCTGCTTTCCTGGGACTCCACCCTGAGGCCACCAGTCGAGCTCTTCTCTTGTCATCCATGGAGGTCTTCACCCCAGACTTTGGCCCCTCCACTGTTGACTTCACCTTCTGATTTTGTCCCATGTTCCACACCTGTTCTTGCTTCTCCATGGCCTGCATCCTGCTGATACGGAAGTTTTTGCGTCGTTGTTTTACTCCTCGTTTACGTATCTTGTTCCTGATGCTGGCCCAGACAGTCCTCAGAACGTTTGTGAAACATCCACGGGACTCCATTTTTTGTTTGAGCCGTTTGAGCTCTGCAGAACTACAGGCCCACAGCTCAAAGTCTTATTAAAGTTGGCTTTCAGATTTTTTTGTGTTCACCAAATGTTGACACAAAATGATAAGGACAGAAATATACTGTTGGATAATGTTTTTAAGTTCTCTTCGGTGTTGCTTTCTCAATCATGTAGATGGCAAGAATGTTCAAAGGAGAACTCTTATTGTGATGTAATAGATAAATGATGAATCATAGAATTCTAACAATGAACTCCAGAGGCCTGCTTCAGATCTGTAAGGTAACACACTTGTTGATTTTAACAAGTTATTAGATTCAGTCATCTTTTTCAAAGGACATGAAACTAATTTTTAAGTGGAGTTGGGGACCAATACATTTTATTGGCCCATTTTTTAATTTCTGTATAAAATGCTTATTATAAAATGATTTTTTTTTCTTGCTTATTTGTGTTGTTCCAACAATTAACATAATTTAAAAGCCTTTTTAATTACAATGATTTTCTAGAAAAATGGGTGCCGAAACTTTCAGTCATGGCTGTAGTGTCCACCTCTCAGATCTCTGAATCGCCAGACCAATTACTGCAGATGAGCTTGGTGTTACAGGCTACATCAAAAGTCCATTTAATACCCGTTATTCATTTAACATAGAGAGAATGCATTCATCAACAAAATAACTACATGATAATCTACTTACTATCCTAATAATGTATATATCTACGAGAACATATTTGATCGTGGGGGCGTGGCATCACAATGTTGCCTCCTTTTCAATGATCAATCATGATTGGCCATGTCATTATTAATAGGCACAACCTGTATGTTTTTTTTTGTGTATATACTTTTGAAGATGGCTGTATGTGAATATGGTGTGGGTGTGTGTTTGGAGTAGACATTTTATGTTAAATATAAAAATGCTGGAAAAAAAAAAAGTCCCCATACCCATAACTCATTTAACACAAGCCTCACACTCTGCACGTAATGCGCATATAGGTACAAGTAGATGTGCAGGAAATGTTCAGAATGGCAGATAGAGAGAGGCCTGGGCTTGTCTGATGGATGCAGGTCTGACTGAGGGATTGTTTCCTGTGGTATTTTTATCTTGCCCTTTTGTGTTCCCTTCAGTGATGTATGTGTGGTGCCATTGAGGAGCAAAACAACACAACAAATCAGACCAAGCTATCGCTCACTGTAGTAGATGGAACTGTTCAACCCATTGACTGTAGCTATGGTATATAGTTCAACCCAAGAGGGAAGAAGCTACATTGCTATTACCATAAGTTTATTTACATAGGACTGAACTTATACAAATATAAAGCGCTTTTTTGCAGCATAGTAAAAATTACTATCATAATGGAAAGATTGTAGTTTGTGTGTGTGTGTGTGTGTGTGTGTGTGTGTATATAAAGCCTTTCAGTCTGGACACATGGGACAAGCCTTCTTCACCCCGGACTGGAGCCACACACCGATACACTGCAATGGCAAAGAGAACCACATTCAGTACACACAACAGCTACTGAGCACTTGTGTGTGAAATTTGTGTATGTACACGAGTACTCATGTGGCCTTGGTCATGAGTAGGAGACAGATAAGGTTCCTTACCTTTGTGTGAAAGACATGAGAACAGTTCATTTTATACTGGCTGTGCCCATCTACCTGATCCTGGCACATCAAGCAGCACAAATTTACCACACGCTGAACACAAGGGGTGGGGGGTGAATGGTGGTGACACAAAACAATTAGAGTTACAATTAGCCAACTGAGTTACAACTTTTAAATCACTTCTTTAACACATCATTATTTGCATCAAACATACACCACACTCTTTCCTTCATTCATGTGCCTCTCATTTCAGCGTCCAAAAACATAAAGTGAGTTGACATTTGTTACCTGGGGATGCTGAGGTGGCATTTGGATGCCCTGTGGAAGGCTGTAAGGGAGCTGAGGGGCTTTGCCGACAGGTGGATGCCCAATGGGCATCTTCACCAAGCAGAGATAGACAGACAGATAGACAAGCAGAGATAGACAGACAGATAGACAAATGACCAAAATTGGCACACTGGTTTGACTGTATATGTATGTCTGTGTGTGTGTGTGTGTGTGTGTGTATAATGATGCTCACAGGCTTCTGACTGTGTCCTAGCTTCTCTGCCACCTGATTGTACAGATCCTCCATGGCCATTCCAGCCAAGGTGCCGCGGGTCGACTTAATCTGCTGCAAGGCAGTGGTGAGCTCAGCCCTGGGGGTTACAAGCCAAAGGTGACAGACACGGGCAAAACAGAAGCGAAACGGCCAGAAAGTGAAGGAGAAAGGAGTCTTACTTAGTCTTTGTTGGTAGTCGAGATCCCAACATCTGCAGCACTTTATCCAGCTGAGAGGGCTGGGGAGGATGGGCGGCAGCGGCAGCCGGAGCACCAAAGACTGTGGATCCAGGTGGGGGCGCTGCGGCGGTCTGCAGTAAGGGCCTTTGTGGCGCTGCACTAGGGAGCCTTGGAGGCAGGCCTCTGTGTGTGGGTATGGCACCAGGAAACACAGGGTGCAGGGCTGATGCAGTAGGCCCACCCATGCCTGGCAATGGCAATGGACTGCCTGCGGGCAGTGATGAGTGGCCAAAGGGGCCCGTTCGGGCCCGGAAGGGTGGCCTCTGCCCTGGGAACGGTCTACCCATGAAACCTTGGGGCTGATGTGTTGACTGGCTGAAGTAGAGAAGCTGCAGACATAATCAATCATCAGACCACTGTAATGTGAGGATTAAACATGCCAAAGACTAAAACACAATTGTAACCACTAAATTGCAATCATTTTGTGCATTTGAGGTTCCTCAATAACAATTATTTTAATGTAAACTTTGTGAATTGTTCTATATTTGCTTTTCAAGAGAGTAAACACAAAAATAAACAAGATTCATCATGGATAAAAACTTCTAGTAACTGCTGTCCTACTGAATCAAAATGTCTTGTGTTGTGTTTTGACACTTACCACTGGGACTTCTGGTAATGGGGGAAGGGTAACCCTAGGAAGGTCCTCAAGCATCTGACCCCGTTGAATCTGCTGAATCATCATGTTAAACTGTTCCTGGAACGGGGGAATGGGCAAGAATCGAAGAGTTGGCAAAAGCTGCACACCAGTATAGATGCAGATTCACCTAATTCCTCAGAATTAAACACCTACTTAGCAATTCACCCAATGACCCAAATACTCACACCCAGGCTACACTGAGTTATTTATTTATTGAAGAAAACATATTCCAAACCATATTAAGGATCATATTCACACAGAGGTGGGTGTAGAAGCAATGCTCACTTAAAATCTGCCAAAACACTGTACAGGGCTGAACTGAAAAGGAGACAATGTAGTTGCCTGACAGGCATCCTATTCACAAGAGCATTGGTTCTAACCACTTACTGTAGCAACTAAATGGGTTGGCAATATGCAGTTGCTTACTTGGTTACCAACTATGCTCATGGGAAACAGTCTCTAGGCACACCGTAAGTATTCACAGACCCTTAGCTGCCGAAGGCTCACCTGTAGGCTGAACACAGCTCTCCGAATGGATGCCACTTTCTTCTCCCATTCCAGGCTCTGGTGCAGGTATTCTGGTGATGAGTTCATCCTGTCCAATTAATCAATATTTAGTGGTCCTTCAAATGATAATCCAGATATTTGACACACACAGACGGCTACCCAAGTCTCATATCACAGTGATAGGTAAGTGAACATTCAGTGACGTACCTCAGAGACCGAATATGATTCTCGGCCTCAGACACCCATTCTTCCAGTTCACTTATGTACACCTCTCGCTGAAACTCCAGAGCTTCTATCTGTTCACAGACCAACACAGGTGACAGCAGTCAAAAATACTGCCGTTTGGTAGTGTGCTCAGACGTGTTGGTCAATGATGGGTAGAAGCTGATCAAGTAGGTTGAGCAGACGAAGATCTCCTCACCTCTTCTCTCAGCATATTTACATCGCCCTCCTCAACATCTTTCTTCAGCCTGTCTCTCTCCTCTCGAAGACTAGCAATCTCTTTTTCTGATGTCTCTCTATTTGGTACAGACAATCAAACATGTGTACACAAACACATGCATACAGACTTTTAAGATATTTAGACTCTTACACGAACAATTAAAAAATCTAAAACAAATAGTATATCTACGGTGCACAACATGATAACAGTCTGCATACTCACATGTGTTGCGTGTGCTCCTCCTCTAATAAAACCAGGGCTTTCTTCTTCTCCTCGAGCTCCACTGTTAGACTGAGTGAATGAAGTAAATTATATACTACTCACATCTCCTCCAAATAACATTTTCTTTTACCCCAACTTTCTATTTATACATTGTCTAGCAATTATTGGTTTTGTCAATATCGGTTAATATGTAGATAATTAGCATCATAGCTGTGTCCACTGTTTTAGAATTCCATACGACTAGTTGAAGTGACAGAAAAAAAGCCGATAAGAATTATCCAGGTCTTGTTTTTATTTTATTTTGTTAAAACTTTTAATTTAGAGAGAGGGGTTGTAGCTAGAAATGTCATTTCATTACATAAAGCACTATCTGTTTCATGATTTATCAGACTGGATTTGTTTACAAACCAAAGAATAGAAACCGACAGCACCGACTTGCTAGAGAAAACCAGCTAATGGTAACGTTTTAGCACTCCACACAACGCTGTGTTTTTTTTCTTTCTGGGGAACAATGTTCTGTGTACCAACTGAAATAAAAACAGTGACTCATCTTCTATGACATGAATCACAGCAATTGTATATGTGCTAATAGTTGTACAACTATATTTGGAACATCACATTGTAACTGTGCAAAGTGGTAGGTATATAATGTGTTATAATAATGTTTCCTACCTTCTCCCCTTATCCTCAATTTGGCGCACCTCTTTAAGGTGCTCTTCCTGTTTGGCAAGGAATTTCTTTTGATTTGCCTTTCTGTTGCTGTGTTCTAGTTTCAGTTGTAGGGAATCCAACTTGTCCGAAAGAGTCTGTATTAAGTATGGTATAATGACTGGAGTTTAGAAAACCTTGTTAACAAGCAGAAATGCAAAATATAGAAACACACACACAAACAGATATTGTTAAGTATTTACATTTCCACATATGGCATCATCAGATTTATGCTACTAAGTACCAACATTCTACTACATACCGGTAATAATAAAAACAGCAGCAGTAGAAAGCAAAAGCCTTCCTACAACGTAGAGCACTGACCTGATGTTGACTTTTTTTTTCATTGATCATTTGGTCTAGGTTTTTTACTTTCATTTTATGTTCCAAAGCCTCTGTCACCTGCTGGCTTCTGAGGTCATCATACTCCTGAATGAGGACTTTTGTTTCCTCCTCCAATAATCTCTACAAATCCAGAGAGGAAACAACATGCTATGGTATGGTAGCTGAGTGTTTTACACTAAAATTATACATAAAATCACAACTCTACCAAGGTTCACATTTAAGTTGCTGCACAGCTAGTTCAAACTGTTAAGTTAATTAGACTGTCCAAAACGTTAATAGTTACCATCTTGGTTACCCAATCTGGGTCGGTATTGACAGCTTTTTCTTCCATTAGGGGGTTCTAAGAAAAAACAACAGTGAATAGTTTATCTTCAAGTCTTCTCCTACTGGTAGCACGTCCTTCTGTGTTTCAAGCGTTGCAAGAATGATTTTCTCTTTCGTTCCTCACGTTTAACGCCACAATATATTTCAAGAGAAAATATCTCTGGCTAGGATCAGATTAATAGTAGTACTGCTGCTGTATTTGTGCATACAGTAAACACAGTAAAAGAAAGATGTGAAAACAAATGTGTGATTGGTAGACTTCCGGGTTAAAGGGAAAAATAATCATGTCGCCCCCTACTGGTAACGCTCGGTTTACACCCGTAATGGCTTCCATATTGAAACTGGTAACTGCCAAGGTACTTTTTTTAAAACTTTTGCACAATTTTTTAAAACTAGATCTATGGGGTTTTCATTTTGATGGCTCTCGGGCTAGGAATTGTTTAGAATCAGAATAATATCAGAAGTGCTGGAGGGAGGACAGGAACACCAATGATCTTTTCAGCTGTCATGACTGTGTGCTTATGGTGATGGCTGAGCAGAGGATGGATTGTGGCTGAGCAAAGGTGGTAGTGTAGAAGTTGACTATACAACCTCTGTGATATATAGGGTATAGTATAATAATTACAATTCAATACATTGCTAATGTATGAGATGACAGATCAAGGTGTGGGAGAGGAAAGGAATCCACAGTCACAACTAGAGCGGTGGACTCAGAGAGTGGCAGGTTAGTTGATCCCAAAAAGCACAGGATCTGGTCACTTAAATCCATGCCAGAGTTGTCTATGAAGAAGGTGGTTTGGCCAAGGATTTTTATCAATAGCCTAGGTGATATGGGTGGTAAAGCACTTCAAAATGTGCAGCACACTGGTTGGAGACTGAAGGCCGGTGTTATGGCCCAACTGGTTTCCACGCTAACTGGTTCCCTTGCGCGTCCACGCGCCAAGTTTACCTAATCTCAACAGCTGTCTACAGATTCGTCACACATTTACAAACATATTACTGGCGATTTTCCAGGCGCATCTCGTAGCCGTTACGGCGAATATGGCTATGTAAATCCGCACTTCGTCACAACCATCTTTAAATAGGAAGGCCTAAGTAAAAGTAAAATAAAAAGGAAAACTCCCGTAACTCCCGGGCAACAACACACTGTATAGTAAAAACGATTGCCCTACACTGCAAGTCATTCAAACTGTCAGTGAAGTGTAGGCCTCATAAATTCGGAAATTGCTTGCATGTAGCCTATGCAACGTTTTATTTGAGTTCGCCTACAATAACTGGTTACTGGGGGTGTACACGTGTGTTAAAGACAGGGAAGGATTTTCCGTGCTTTTCGCTCCAGTCGTGATCTAATTGGCTACCATGTTTGCACCCTCAATTTGCATTGTCTCTCAGTGATGTCAATCATTGTGCTTCGAAAGTCAGACAATACGCTTTATATCCTGTGAATACCAGTATAGCTAAATATAGAGATATGAATGCTATATCATTTTGTGATAGTGAGGATGAAACACTTCAACACCTGTTTTTCAATTGTCAATAATTTACATTTTTGATTCCTCCTATTCCCTTAGTATAAAAGACTTTTTGTTTTATTATGAAAACCCTACAAATAGCTCATTGGAATATGTTGTAAACTATTTTATTTTACATTCTAAAAGAATAAGAATTACATAGCCATATTCGCCGTAACGACTACGGGATGCGCCTGGAAAATCGCCAGTAATTTGTTTGTAAATGTGTGACGAATCTGTAGACTGCTGTTAAGATTTGGTAAGCACAGCGCGTGGACGCGCACGGGAACCAGTTAGTTTGGAAACCAGTTGGGTCATAACACCGGCAGATACGATCAAGATGGGACTAAGGAATCTGCAATTAAAGTACTAAAAACTTTAGGCTATGGTGGCTGATTTCAACACTTTTCGAGAGCACAACATGGATCATGAAGTGCTACAAAATTTTTCTGTGCTGTGAGACTTCCTGCAACTACATGCAAGATACTTAAACTTGAAATGCTTTGGGACCAGTCAGCGGAATATGTAAACAGTCCTGAATTAGGCACCACATTATTTTGAATTCCCATAGGCCCGAGTTCGGATTGAACATGCCCGCATGCGACATGGAGCATTTTCCATCAAGGAGTACGCCTAGCCTAACAGACAATTTTGACACATTCGGAAAGAGTTTAGACTACATAACCCCTACACGAACCCAATTTTGCCAATTTCCCATAAAACCGAAATATTCTTTGCATGTCATCTCAGTCTCATGTATCCAGTTTCATAAAACCATGTGGACTTCAAATCAACGTTGAGCTTCAACTAGTCTTCAACTCGATACGATGTATAAAAATTGCGTCCTGAGCGTCGAGAGAGAGCACCCACCTGATTTAATTTCCACATCAGTAGGTGGCAGTCCTTCTCGAAAGAATAAATCAAATAAGCCACCACGTGTGTGGTTCTTAGCAAGCAAATATTCGCGCTTCGTTCGCGCGCTTGCAGCAGAGTTTGGTTAACCTGTCCAAGACTGCAAAGGACAGGGACAAGACTGCCAAACCGCTAGTCGCATGTTGGCAACACTCCATCCAAACAACTTAGCCTTTTCTAAGCAGGAATAGGCATATGTCGTAAGTGCCTTAACGTTAGCTAAACGGAACAAATGGTCCAACATCGGTCGAGATTTAATTGATTTAATTGATTAATTTCTTATGATGGCTATTGCTTCATCTTTACTTTTGCTTCATTTTTTCTTTTACAGGATTTGGTGAATTGTTTTCTAAGGATGAAGAAAGAGATAGCAGCGGCGGGGATTTTTCTAAAAAATCTGGTAAAGAAGTCTCACAAGTTGAATTCAGAACAAGTTGATATATTTGTAAAACGGCTCATGAATCTTTTGAAAGAGAAGTACAAAGGTCATTGGTATCCAAAGAACCCTACTAGAGGCCAAGCGTTTAGGTAAGATTTACTTTAAGATACTTTTTTTTTAGCATAACAATCATCAGTGCTCAGTGCACATATTTAGTTTTAGCTAAGTTTTGAACATCATCGTAATTTTTAGTGTCCAATAACCTAGCAAAAGAGGTTTTCACAGACATGGGCTCTTGTAAAAGTTTGTTTTAGGATGTTGCACTAGATCTATCAAAGCCTGTGTAGAAAGCAATAAACTGCTGTTTGAGTGATGTATTACTTTTTAAACCTATTTACCCATCTTATAATAGGGTATTGTTAGTGAAAACGCATAAACAGCAGCTTGTTGACCAGGTCTTCCACCAAGGCTGTGATCCAGGGATGTTTTAACATTTTATTCTTGTGAAACAGACTTTTACAAGAGCTCATGTCTGTTTTGCCCATATAGGCATGGAAACACAGAATAAACATTGTTGCATTGGAGATGAGACATACATTTATCATGATGACAAAATGTATGAGAAATGTATTAGGATTGGATCACTGTCGCTAGTATTGATTCAGTTATTGTTTATTATAGCTTTACTTCCCATACCACACATTTTTAATTGTGCAGGTGTATTCGTATCAATGGTCACCATGGCAAGGATGCTGACCTACTTCTGGCGTGTCAGAAAAGTGGTGTAGAATACTGTTACCTGGACTTGCCTTCAGAACTCACCCTCTGGGTGGATCCCGGAGAGGTCAGTTGCAGGTGAGTGCCTGTATACAAATTAACACATCACTTGACCTTTTGTGGAATGCTCTCCAATTCTCTTTTCAGTTTTTACCATTGATTGGCACATTCTCCCTTTTATTCATAAATCAATCACTGATTAAATCTTTTGGATTTTTTGTTTCTCATACACACAAAAATGCAAGATATTGTTTTTTTAAGCATTTCAGAAGGGATATTGTAGGAGTGTTTGTCTTCAATATCTATTATAAGTAAGGCATCTCAAATTGTTATAGCCTCCACAAAAAGAAAAGCAACTACTATTTGACCTTAAATTGTGCTTTGACTGGAACATAATTTAAAGTGGTTCTTTCTCCCTCAGGTACAGCGAAGACACCCCGCCCTTTACTGTTGCAAGGATCATTGGACATGATGATGATGATGATGATGATGATTGTGATGGTGATGACTATAATGAGAAAGTCTCGACTAAAGTTAAGGGTGCCCTGGAAAAAGTCACCTCTGATTACCATTCAGAGACCTCATCTGATGATGACTGTGCCTGTATATCTCCACTTCCTGAGAATGATGGGGCTTTTACTACCTCTTCTTTAGAAAGGGCTGGTGATTGGGAAAGGGAGTCTCAAAGCATTTTTTGCACAGGTTTATCTACCAAGAGTAACACTGTAATTGACACACCAGCAAAGAGGCATGGTGGTGGTGCCACAACTACGTTGCCTCGAAACAGGAGCCTCTCTGTACAGGTACACTGAGAGACATTGTCTTAAATAAATGTTTTATTATTCTAATATATGTGGACTAATTTTTTTTTCTTGTGTTTATTAAGGTTGTTCACAAACGTCCACAACAATCATTGCCATTATCTTGGAGAATACCACTGAGATCCCCCGTAAAACCACAACCCTTTTTCTTGCTAAATCCTTGTGTTAAGCCATTTCCAACAGTCAGACCCCATGGTTGGTCAAACCGAAATCTTATGTGGAGCTGCCCCTCAGGGCGATCAGACCGTGGAAGTACTAGAGTGATATGGTCTTTTGCAGGAAATGAAAGACATTTTAAAGGAAAGATGAATTTCAACAGACCATTATAGTACTTGGACCACTTTTTTTTTAAATAATAGTTGTTACTTTCACTTTTGTGTGTTGTTTTGATTTGTCTTTGATTTGCACTCTAGGTGACTAGGTAAAGTTGTACATTTTTGATTAATTAACAAATATTGTATGTATACTATGTGTAATGCAAAGAATGATCTTTGATCTATTGTCAAGAAGACGGTGTTGTATTTATTCTCATTGTATATTAATCCTGTATTGAAAAATAAACATAATCTTACCTCCACAATCTTGAGAATTATTAGTTATGATGTAGGCCTACCCTAAAATGAACATGTGGTAATGTTTAACATGCACACTAGGTGGCGAACAAGGTGCATTCCGTGTTCTAAACAAACTTTACAATGGAATGGGTACCCTCCGGAAATCACGTGTCTGTATCCCAGCCTCTATCCACCTGCTGAGGCAGAGAGGGAGCGGACGGAGTTTTGATACTGCGAGAGGGAGGTTGGAGAGAACAGCCGTCGAAGTTCGTTTGTTGTTTATGACAAGAAGGACCCCGTGGATTAAACGCAAAGGGATGGATTTCACGGCCTTGCACTTTTGTTACATTTTAGTAGCTGTCATCACAGGTATGTTCTTCAGGTTTTTTTAACTTTACTACAGGTGAATGCACATTTTGTGGAAATGTTCAACTAACGTTAGCACACGTCTGAGCTCACCAATCAAACAACGTTCGGCAATGGTTGCTGTCTTTCGAATTTGAAAGTTCATTTTGGAGACTGAGACATTCAGTTTTGTGGATTCCTTTTTATTATTATTTACAGAATGTGCCATTTCTGTCTATTCTTTTGCTGACTTGCATGTCGCACTGATAATGTTACCTCAAGCAAATTAGATTCGAGCTAACCATAGGTAACGCTAGCACCATAACGTTAGTCAGGTTCTTCAACTCCGACGTTTCGGTGTACTCCCAGCAGGAATGTAAGGAGAACTGTTGACCTTATGAGTTTAACCATGAATGCTTCGTTAAATTATATGCTACACATTATCTGCCGGTTTTCTATGACTGCGTGTTTTATTTAATCTTACAAAGACTTTAATGCTTTGTAATTAAATCAACATATAAACGGTCTCCACAAGCCTACAAATGATAAGATACGTAAGAAAGTTAAGATACTACATAAAACGTCAGAACAAATGTTAATGTTCTGCAGTTGTAGCCTACTGTATGTGAGTTTCCTCACCACTTTACAAGAGTTACATGAGAAGCCGACGGTCATGGGTGTGATGAAATTAATATTTAAAACCAATGAATCGTCAGGTATGCTAACACATCTAATGTTAAATCTGATCGGATTTTTAGAGAAGGCTCTGGGATTTTTAGGAAGCCATACTCAAAATGGTGTTTGATTACTAATGATAATCACAGGCGTTTCGCACAAGTCGACGTCGGAATTTTTGTATTTGATTACATAAAACATTTTCTTGTGTTATGTGTCTTTTACTTCAACGCGTAGTTAAATCCATTACCAAATGTAATGCTTCAAAAATCACAGTGTCTTTCTTCCTCTCCTCACTTCATACTTCACTAAAGTTGGCACTATTTGGATGGCATCGGCTCAGCATATTAGATTCGAATGCTCAAAAAGTGGTCGTTATTTTGGCCAAATTAATACGACTTCAATGTTCGTATTCTCCTCCCCCGTAACCTAATTCTGGTCCGAAACGTATTAAGTTGTGTATTGTAACCTTAACGTTAATTAGTATTCTGAATGTCTTTGGAAGGGTTGTTTCAACAGTTTGTTTTGCCGCCGATAGCTAGTTAACACAATGCCTTGATCCGCCTTAAATCCTTGACTGGGTTTCAAAGAGCGCCGGGCTTGTCTGCCATCTGCTAGAGTAAAAGCGACCAATAACCCACCCCGCCCCCTAACCCCTTCGAAGACAGGTCTACTGGTCCTTAGGACGTGGGCGGTTGATTTTGATAAAATAAACAAGGTTTAGCTTTGAATCCTCCAAATGTGAAAATCATTCCTCTTCATGGATAAAGCTTAGGCCTACACGATACAGTTCTCAGTTGGTCTCAGTTGTCCCTGTTTCCATCCCTGACCCTGGCGGTTGCTTTTAATAGTAATAACTATTGCGTAAAAGAAGACAATATATTGCGTTTGAGATCAGAGCCCTCTCCGTTTGAGATTAATTGTGTGCTCAGCTGCAGATGGATTGTTAATATTGCCTACAAAAACACATCTGTAATGCAGTTACTTTTCTGAATTTATCAGTACATTTGGTAATGCAGTCTCTTAAAGAGGCACTCAGTAAGTCTGTTTTTTAACCCTGCATTAATTGCCACAAACCTGTAGGGGGAGCTCTGTACAGTTAACTGTATTGCTGTAGTGTACACTCCCTTGCAAGTTGCAAGTTCCGTATTCACTATACAGGGCTGTACAGCGGTGCGCTCAATCGCCGTTTGCTACACAACAGACCAGTCTAACAGAAAAAACGATTTCTGAGTGATTTTATGACAACAAAAATGGTCGCATAAACTTACTGAGTGCCTCTTTAATGTAATGTGGAAAAAAACGATAGACAATGGATAAAAACTTATACACCTGCTTATTGTCCACTTTGATGGCTGTGGCCAAACTAAAACAAAATATAAATAGTTTTCCGATAAGCCCTTGGCATTAGTAAAAGCCAGTAGGTTAGAAAGGTTTTACAGGGTGTGGGAGAGAGACCACTGACAGGGCAATGGCATTCCAGTCCACTGGTTGCTGATAAACCCCTTGTCATAATGGGAGACTGCATACAATTGCACTTCTCTAGTGTGTGTCTTTGTCTAAAAGCCACAGACAGTGAGGACAATGAGGTGAAGTGTATGTGGTTCTGCAAGACCCCCCCCCCCCCTGTGTTTTTGTGTGTTCTCAAAACATACACAATGTACCAAATTTTAATTATCATTACAACAGCATTCTAGCTGCAGTTGTTTTTAACATTGCTATTGGTGTGAAACTAACCAGAAGTGTATTATGAGTCAGTAAAGGCCATTGGCCCAGATCCCTGAATTTGATTCCAATTTGTAAAGCAGAGCAAACTCACACTGATTCAGCATCGACTTGAATTATATTTGAATAATGGCACAGCTGCTTTGCATTTTTAAAAACATGTCAGAAGATCGGAAGACTGACAAACAGATTTGATTTGTTTCAACAGTGTGGAAATGGTTTTATTAAGGGTTTCTTGGATGCATTTGCACTTTGAACAAGTTGTCATGAGCAGAATTGTTAATGGCCTAATCAGGATTTTAAACATAACACTGTTCAACAGCTTGACAGTTATGGAATTAGATGAGGAGAGTGGAAAAATGTCTCAAGTAGAGTTTAATCCAGTTGGCATACTTTGTCTTCTGTTTTTCCTACTCATATGCTGCTTGCTAGATGCCTTCATCGAAGGCTAGATGAAGGCAAACTAGGCTATATGAAAACGTGTTGAGTGTTTTATAAGTTGTTGTTGTCGTCTAGCGTTTGAAAGGCAAGACAAAGTCTAACTTGGGTATTTAGTCATTTTTTTGTCTGATTATTGTCTTGTTTATGTCAATCAATTTTAAGCTTATTTATAGCTTTTGTGAAGTTGAGAGATATATTGCGAAGACTGAAAACATTTACCCTAGTCTGCGTAAATAGTAGCGTTTATGCAGTGTGCAGCTCGGCTAGATTGAGAGGCCGAAGGTTTGCTTAGTACCTGATCAGCCTTCCCACTTTAAACCCCCAGCCAGGCGACTGTTGCTAGGATACCTGTTGAACACACCAATGGAGGGATATCCTTGAAACGTGCCGTTGTGTGTCCCAGTGTGCTTGCTTTCAAGTGTGTCGAAAGACTATCCACTTCTGAATGCGAATGGGTGTGGGAAGCAGAAAGTGTGTTTTCTTCTGTCTGCTTTTTTTGTGGTCTCAAAATGTAGCCTTGGTTTACGATTTGTCAGATTGACCTTTAACATAACAATTTCATTTTCATGGGGATGATCCTTGCAGTATTTGGTAGCATTGGAATGATATATCTCAGACTTTGTCCCTGTATGCTAGATCACATGAGGAAACATGTTTCTCTCCGGCTTGGACAGCATTATCAAGTTTCAGCGTGGCCATTTGGTATTGAGTTTCACTCATAATGGTTCCATTTTGATGAATGGTGTTGCAGTTATGGTCATTTGTTCATCTTGTTCTGCAGTAAGGAACTGACTAGTTTTAAGTGATTTAATATAACATTGTGGTCTTTTTTTAAAGTTATGCCATATTAAAAAAATAATTTAAGATTTCTTTGCTAATTTTTTTAAACCCATCATTCGTCAATCAAGCACAATTCAAAGACTTTGCAGAAATGTTGTGAACAACTGTTTTTTTTTAGACTTATATGTTGCCTAGGGAATGAGCTTTCAGATTAAATGAAATTAGCCTAGATATATCTAGTATACTATAGAGTGTAGACCAGACCTGGGCATTTTACGGCCCGGGGGTCACACGCGGCCCCTTGGGGCATTCTAGGGAGATGACTTGGGCTTCCTTGTCTGCAGTATGCCAGTTAACAAATTAACAAGTGTTTATGCTGTGTACATGATGCAATACAACTGTAATGTACGGTGGCCCAGGAGTGCAAAAAACATTTACAATGGTAAATTACCTATTTACAAGTTTTAGAACAAATTTACAAGTTTTAAAACAGATTTACAAGTTTTTAAACAATTTTACAATTAGTGAACACATTTACAACGAGTGAACACATTTACAACGACTGAACACATTTACAAGTTTTGAAACACATTTACAAGTTCTGAAACAAATTTACGTTTTTGACGGAAAGGGTAGGTACAACAGACGGAAGTAGTGGCTAGAGGAATTCTGACACGCTCATTTTCGACTTCCGGAATTGTCTGCAATTGTGTTTACACTTCACGTCGGCTAGTTTTACATTGAATTCAAATGGAGAGGCTAATAACAAAAACGATATTAAACGGTCGGATGAAAAGGTTGTTCTTCACCACCCTAGAGTTATAAACTTCACTGAGTTGGTGGGTGACATGCGGCGGTGGCCTCAGGTGTCATATGGAGATATTTTTAAGTAGGCTACTTTTGGTCTTGGTGGGCATTGATGGAGGGGCAATGCATTTTTAAGAGCACGGATGGCTATATCAGTAGGCTACCTCCACAGTTGTAAAAATGTGGTCGTGTTTTGCTTTGCAATTTGGATGAATTACTGCAATTTGGGCCGGTTTTCCCAAAAATTTCTTGTCTCTAAGTAGTCCAAGTTACAGCCCATTTCGTAACGTTATGACACAATTCCCGACGCGGTCGTAGAAGTGCATCAAGTCACGCTTGGTCAGGATGCGTTCACACACGTAATCGAGGTCATTTCTGTCTTAGACATGTATACTGCCATGGACGTTATGACATGGCTGTGTTGCATTTGTATCTTATTTTATAAAAGAAATAAATAAAACTGAGAAATAAATGAATTCTCTTCGTCACCACCTCTAAAATGCAGAGCTTTTACCAATACATAGTACAGAAGGTTTTATAGCACGCAGCACCGCAGAGCCACTGATCTATAAAGGGTACACTTCTTTAATATTGATGCTATCCTTCAGCACAGTGCTGCATGACCTTGATACTTAATTAGTACTTTGAACTATGTGTACTCACTAATGCCGTTTTATTTAATTTGTAGTAGTCTGTAAACTAAAGCCTTTAAAGTATGTAAAGCATTAAATTTGCCCAAGGTTTCTTCCTTTACCAACAAGTAAAAACAAAATGCTGCTAGGGAGTTTTTCTTTGCCCCGTTGCTCATTGGGCCTCTGTGTTGAGCGATTTGAGACATGCCTTTTGTGAGATGCACTATGCAAATAATATTGAATTGAATGAAACAATACAACAAACGTCAGGTTTATTGACACACAGATATCAATTGAAGTTTGGTAGAGCAAACACTTATTCAAGTATAACAAAAAGCTATTCATTTATTCTACAATGAGGTGCTTTCAGGTGTTAACAAAATTCAAAAGAGCAAAGAGTTATGGATTCTTGCACCTATCTGCATTTTGTCAGAGACATGTCTCTGCAATTTAACACTAAAATGTTCAAATTTTGTATAGATTTGTAAAAACAAATAGTAATGCAAGACTCGCCTCTCAAGTCCAAATGTTGCATCATCTGGGGTTGTACAACTTACAACTGAGGTGCATTTTGTAGATTTATAAAAATGAACAATAGAAACAACACCTTAACCAAGTAACTAACTTAAAAGTTAGAAATTGAATACATATACATCCATCTCTCACCATACGCTGGTGGGACCACATAGACTGTAGGCTAGTGTAATAGCTACCAGGAACTGTATTGTGTTTAGTCCATAGTAATGCCAAGACCAAATTGTGTGTCTTCTGAAGGGGGAGTCTTACAACTGCATTTTGTATAGATATGGAAAAATAAACAGCAGCAGCAAACAGTCTCTTTGCAATTAAACACTTAAACAAGTGTTCATGTTTTGTATAGCTTTGTAAAAATGAACAGAAACAACATTTTAATTAAGTAACTAATTCAACCATTGCGTCATCCAGTGGTAGCCCAGTGTAAAGCAGAGATGCAGGTGAGGATGAAGCAGGCAGTGTTTCCCCTAGGATCTCATAGAACGTGCGGCAGATGAGAGAAAAAACCGGAGCGAAAAACCGGAGGGGGGGGGGGGGGGGGGGGGGGGGTGGGAAAAAAAAAAAAAAAACGGAGCCCAAACGTTTCAAAAGCGCTAATCGCTCCAAAAGTGCTAATCGCTCCAAACCTACGTTACGTGAGGACGGGGGGCGGGGGGGGGGTTCTGAAGGTGCGGCGGCAAGGCTTGAAGGTGCGGCGGGCCGCCGCAGTCAAATGTACATAGGGGAAACCCTGGCAGGGATTCATTGGCATAAGTGTGATCTTCCATGTGTAGATTTTCCCACTGTGTGCAAGCATCATGTTGAGTGGGCCAGTTAGTCATGCCATCCCATCAGTCTCCTTGCTTGCAGAACTGGTTGATGTTACTATAGAAATAACACAGCATCAGTAAGTAATCAATGATGAAGTTATTTATTTTGCTGCCTTTCAACACCATGGGCCTATTGCACAAAACCAGGATAAGGGATTAAGCCAGGATATCTTGGTTATACAGATAAATGATTGGTTAATTCAGCCAGTACAACCAAGATATCCCAGCTAATCCCTTATCCTAGTTTTGTACAATAGACCGCTGAAGGCAAAGTCACTTTTCAAAATTGCTCCACGATAGGATTTAAGATATAGTCTAGACATGAGATGGCGCTACAAAAAAGCTGTGTGCAACGTATTTTGAAAGCTACGATTTTCTGTGTCGGGGAGGAAAAGTACAGGCACTTAAACACTAAGTCACATCTTGTTTCAATCACTAACAAGACGTTAGCTATTGCTATTAGCAAGCATAAAGTTAGTATATTCAGCTTAGATAACTACAACCATAGGCTACGTCGTGACAAACAATGACAAACCAATATTATTATTCACAGGACAGAAAGCTGGCTGCTCAAAATGAGATGCCTATAATTTGAGATAACAAAATTGCACTAAAACATCATAGAGCACCTTTAATGATCAATACATTAATTATCAATAGAGCTACTAATTAAAGAAAGAGGTGTTTATTTAACGTTACTTACGTTCATAGAAAGTCTTCTCTAGGCTGATCTAACATTAACGTTACCAAACACATGCTCGCACCCTGAACAAAATTATATCAGAACCCGTTTATGAGAGCCCAACTCCCTATTCCTGTATGACACTGTTTATTTCCATCTCCAGTCAGAACTAAAGAAGCTTTCTGGATGGAAAGTGAGACGTCTTCAATCTCAAAAAAGAAGTCTAATTTCCTTAACTAAACATTATTATGACAACGTTAGCTGCAGTTCACCAAGGGGGCGAACGCAAAATCAATGGGCGTCTATGGAGCTAGACGGCTAAATTGCATGTTTTTGCCGTTTCCTTGCCCTTTCCTAATAAAAGTTCTCTGAATATACATGTTCAACTCTATTACAGTGGCAACACTATTTCCAACACTATTGTCTATTTCTAAATGCTTAGCCTACTGCCTGTCACGTAGACAGGCTAGCAAGTTGCTATCACTAGCTACTTTAAGAAAGTACTTACCATTTGCTGAAGACGTTGGTATTTCGCCACCATCAGGCACGGAACTCGATGCCATTTCACCAGAGAGAAATTATACACTTTTGCCACATTTATGACAGAAACGGCCACGATTGATAGAGGTGCCGCAGTATGGGCAGAACATAGTGACTAAAACACAGAATAAAAACGCCTTTGCTGTAGCCACTACTTCCAGAGTAGGTTTTCCTTCCAGAAGTCCACTACTTCCGTCTGTTGTACCTACCCTTTCCGTCAAAAACGTAAATTTGTTTCAGAACTTGTAAATGTGTTTCAAAACTTGTAAATGTGTTCACTCATTGTAAATGTGTTCACTCGTTGTAAATGTGTTCACTCGTTGTAAATGTGTTCACTAATTGTAAAATTGTTTAAAAACTTGTAAATCTGTTTTAAAACTTGTAAATTTGTTCTTAAACTTGTAAATAAGTAATTTACCATTGTAAATGTTTTTTGCACTCCTGGGCCACCGTAGTAATGCTTTCACACAGGTCTATATAGTGAGTAGTGATTATATTCCTCCTGGACCTATACTATTTACACAAATTATTACCAGTAGCAGCTTATCACAATGACTTTACTGTTAAAAGTTATTGTTGGTTCCATTTTTCATGTGGCCCATTAATTGGCCACCCCTGGTGTAGACTATACTATAGACTATACAGTAGAAATATCTACTATAGTGTGTGTGTGTTGTATGTTTTCTGTAACAAAAAGGAGTAGTTTTGCGAATAATGAAATGCACATCCAATTTTCACGCTGGTCAGTTGTTGTTACACATAGGCTAATTTAGCTTCATCACATGTTCTTACATTGCCAGTGTACTGTAAATAATTTTGTTAAATAGCTTGTTAAATAGCTTGAATACCCACTTTTTATGTTCTGTTACTGTGCTACATAAATATCCACAAAGAAATCCACAAACGTGCCCACAAACATTTGGCTTTGGGTAGTGGTTGTAGATGTGGCGACGATAAAGATGAAACAAGAGAACAAGAGACTGGCAGGAAAAGGGAAAAGCGGATAATATAAGGGTGCCAGTGGCTGATGGACTGAAACAGACTTGGAGCGAATGAACTGCTCAACCTGAGAGATTGTCATTGCCCAAAAGCAGCCAGTTCTTGCTCTAGGTCACCACTTTGCATTCCGGTCCCGTGGCAGTGCTGTGCTCTTCTCTGCTCTGCTCCGTCCTGTGCTGTTGTATCCGCCCAGCGCTTATTTCTGCAGAGGCAGTTTGCTGTGCTCTCACCTCCAACCCAACGCAAACATTCCTACCTTCATTTGTCCTTGGAAACGAAGGCTTCATTGGTGTTAAACATCTTTATAGGTTGTATAGAGCAAGTGATATATAATGTCAAGGGCAAACTTCTTGTGACTGGATTTTTTATGCTTGCATTTAGATCTAGCCTAGATGCTCTTTGTGTATCGGTGGATGTTTTATTGATTTTTCCAGTGCGGAGGCAATATTTCATAAACGTTTCATAGTAGGGCAAATTACATGCAATTATGCATCACTAAATTCACAAGCATCTGTCTATAGGGTAGGGTAAGGAAAAAGCTAGTTAGTTTAACTCGGTTTTTGATCTCCTATTTACTTCGGTATTGTTGTAACCTATCGAGAACCTGAGCTTAATTCCCATGTCAAAGGCATATGCAGATTGTTGGGAGATGACATTCAGTCCTGCGTGTGATGGCCTGTTGCAGGAGGCTCATGTGAGCCTTCAGGTCCAGAGCAGTGTGGTGGGGTGTCACTGAAGCGACACCCTCCCCGTCTGTCCTCCATTGTGGTGGTGTGTGAGGCCCCATGAATATTCAACACCGTGCGCCCTTTAATATTTTAACATGCCAGTGCTGTCCAGGCTATGCGTCTGCTCTTGTTCTTGTAACTTTGAGTGCTCTGTGTGTGTGTGTGTGTGTGTGTGTGTGTGTTCGTTTGCATTGTCGATTTGGGTCTTAACCTTGCCTAGCACACCCACACACACGGGCACATACACCCATACCCCCGCGCGTGCACATGTTATTTTATTTCCCTCATTTTCAATTTGAAGAGTGAGTGGCCCATTAAGACGGCCCCCGATTGCATGTCATTAAAAGCGGTGATAATGATTAATCGCAGACCTGGCAGGTTGGTGCTCCGTATTCACCCTTTTCCTTTTTTTTCTTGCTTTCTTTTTTTATTATTATCGCTCCAGCGGTACCGGGGCCCCTCTCTGTATGCACGGCCCATCCCTCACCCCCTCATTCACAGCTACCTGCTGGAGAGACATCAGCAGCGCCATCAGCCCCTCGCTGGCTCGGCGCCAACCCCTGCAGGATGGGGAGATGAGAGGAGGACAGAGGATGTGGGGAGATGAGAGGGGCGGTGGGGCAGGTGGTGGTGGGGGCTGGGCAGGATGCACAGGTGTGTCAGGATGCTGTGCGTGTGATATTGATAGAGGATGTGCTCAACGTGAAGAGGACGCTGTGGTGGTAGTGGTGGGTGGGTTGGCGGTGTGGGGGAACGGCACGCTAGCCTAGCTTTTCTGAAATTCACGGCACCTTTTTATCGATTCATTGCTGTGTTTTTTTTTTCCCCTCTCTTCTCTTTTACTTTCTCAATTTCATCCGCATCTTCATCTCCCTTTTCTCAAGTCCACTCCACCCCACCCACCCACCCACCCACCCAAGCTTTCCATCGATAAGCACAAGGTCACAATGCCACCTCTATTCCACTCTCCGCGCTCCATCCCTCATCCCAGTGGTATCAGTCCGCCCAGCTGGTCGGAAGATAAAAGGCGTCGTGCATCCATCACCCTCGAGTCTCTCGGCCCTGTGCCGTAATGAGGAGTAATGGACAGCATGACGGATACACCTCGAACTGAGACTAAAAGTGGGGCTCGGGGTTTTCATGACGCTCCCGAGATTTATCACAGGAATATCCTCCCTTCACCCCGTCTCACGGAAAGATCAATGGTCAGCCAGCTTTAAGGTGTCATCCGTCATCGTTTCTGATCAGCCTTTGTGTTTGTGTTCTTTTCATTTATTTCTTTTTCTAAACTTCACCTTTTTCTGTGTAGTTTAATAAGTCCCGGATAAACTGGCACGGCGGAGCAGTGGATTGTGTTTTTACAGCTAGTGACGTGCCTTAGTAAAATTCTCTTTGACTCTCTTGCATTTCCTGCCCTGGTTCATCATCACACTAGTCACCAAGTTATGTAAGAGCCTTCCGGAACTTCGCCTTAACAGATCTCTGCTCCGTCATCCCTGTGGGGAAAAGTAAGGGAGAGATGCAGCACTCAGAAGCTGCTGATGTCCTCGCTCCACGGTGCTGTTTTACAACCACCAGAAGAACATGATTGAATGAATAGATAGATAAAGAAATAAATAAGCATATACTTCAAAAAGGGCTAAGACCTCGGTGAGCCAGAGACTTGTTAGGTATGCATCATCCTTTCATTGGTAGGAGAGAGAGATTTTCAGTGGATTGAAAAACATCACTGTGGGAGACCAAAGGTTTCTCCCCTCATCATCCCATTTTCATGTTCCGTGTATAGGCTGCCTGTTTGGCTCCTTTGACCGAACAGTAATGCTTGGCTCTTCTTTAGCCTCCCGGCAATCATTAGTGTGGTGTCTAATGAAGGCACGGCTGAACGGCTTGTTTCTTTTGTAATACTCCCTCACAGCCTCCAGCTCCTCTGAGCTTGGCCTTTCCACACCGCTGGCCTATTGATCATTTAACAAGCTGACCTGTAGCACAGAGCAAAGGAGGCGGACGTGGTAGAAGAGGAGCGTGGCTACGGCGATGAGTAATCTGCTAGCCCACATATGAAAGTGGAGAGGGTGAAATGTGTCTATGAACGCAAGAAGAGGGAACACATTTTTTTTTTCAGGATGCTCTAGCCCAATCTCTTAATCACTGTGTGTGTGTGTGTGTGTGTGTGTGTGTGTGGGGGGGGTGTCGATGTCTGCTGGAATGCTACTGAGTCTGTCTTACTGTCAATCTCTGTCCGATGGTTTGCTTCTTTCCCCTCACTTCCTTGTTCTGCAGTCATTTTTGTCTCTCTCTGGTCCATTGACTCTTTTTAAAGCTTCGCTCATATACCTCACCAAACTAACCTATTTCCTGCGCTCTCATTCCCCTCAGGGAAATGGTAATATATGCAAGCGAATTCAAAAGTCTACACTGTTTTAGTCTCTGGCTGATGGATGTAAGAAAGCGCCTTTAAACTGAGAGTGTGTGCTTTTTTTTATGATCAGTGTCATTATTGTTTTGATTAAGAGACAGTGCAACTTACATTTACATAATTATGAGCACACAGATTAATCATAAACAAATGAAAAGCAGATGATGTAAAGCAATTAGACCACAATCTCCTTTTCCTGTTGTGTGTGTGTGTGTGTGTGTGTGTGTGTGTGTGTGTGGTTGGGGTTTAGTTTTTTTTATGACATGTCAAGGAAAGCCTCTCATATTTGTTTGTCCCTAAATGAATGGAGTGCTCTTTTCTGTGTGTGCGTATGTTTGAGAGAAAGAGTGTGCGGGAGAGAGGGAGTGTGTGTGTGTATGTGACGTTATCGGCGGTGACAGCCTTGTCTCCGGGGTGTGGCCGTGTCAGGTGTTCTCAGGTGTCGGCCCTCATCCTACCTGCCAGCAAGGTCTCCGCTCACAGCTCTCTCTTGCTCTCGCTCTCCGAACCAGCCGTCGAGCCACATTACACACACCAACCCGATCCAGCCCTGCGCCCGCCGGTACTATCCAATGCTCGCCCGGACGTCTTCCTTACAGGGGATCGTGAAGCATTCCATTGCACCGCTAACCCCCTCTGATTACCTCCGGGCAGTGGAGCACTCACTCACTAGGAGCTGACAACACTTTCACTGACAGAGAGAAAGAGGAGAGACAGAGGGAGTGAGAAAAGAAGAATGAGCAGCAGCCCCTTTTTGTTATTGACTGTGTTTCTCTCTCTCTGTTGGCATCAGACTTAATACTCTTGTCAGTGTGGGCCATTTATACTGGAGGCCGTGTAGTGTACTGATAACGGCATTGGTTTTGTATGTTGTTTTGATAGTGCCGATGTAGGCGAAAGTAGCTGACCTTGGGAGGTTTGCACCCAGTCTTATCACCCTAGTGTCATGGCCCCATTATTAGGTGCCATAGCATTATTATTATGCTATAGAACATGACCGATAAAACAAACCAAAAACGTAATAAATACATCCCTGATCTGTGCGCAATTCATGGCAGGGGCTGAAGCTGGATTTAGGAGGTGTGTGTGTGTGTTTCATGTGCCTGTGCGTGTGTGAAATGGGTGAGGTTGGGAAGCAATTGAAGCAGCTGTTGAAGGATCCATTTTTAGCCGTTTATCTCATTGAGAAACATTACGCAGTGTTGACCGTCGGCTCACGGGGGAGGAAGGCAAATATGCACAGCGAAACATTAGGGCCTGCCTCATTTCATTGCCCCTCAACACAGCACACGCGCCAAGCCAACACAGCCCGCCTTCCCTCACTTCCTTCCTCCCTCCCTCCTAGCATTGATATTCAGACCACTGCTGCTCCTAATGTCAAATCATGGCAAATTATAATTATGCACGTACAAATGTAAATGACCTTGGTTGTCTCGACTTTAGAACATGCAATTTGTTTTCCGCCCTGAGATGATTATCGTTTTTTTTTTCTGGTACATTTTGATGGGCTGTCTCAGAGATGGAGCCTGCAAAAACCTTTTCTGTTCTTTTCATGTCTGCCTTTTTTTTTTTTTTTGTTACATTTAGTTTTTGTAAAGCATGGGCAACCATATCTCATGAAATTTTACAATAGAGCCATTGCCATTTGTGAAATCCCACTTAATCTCTTTGTATTTTGCCCTGGGAAAATAAATAATGCAGGTGCCGCTGTTTATTATTTATCGATTTCTTTATTTATTTGTTGTCAGGGAGAATTGCAATTTTAATTTTGCTTGCTTTCGTATTTTTTTTCTCTCCTGAAAGCTCACAAGGGGCTTTTGACTCGGGTGAGTGAGTAGCACGCCACACAAAGCCGGTATATAAATGTTTCATCTCGGGTGTTAATGGGGAAGAGCAGGTAGCACCTGCATCTAAATGAATGCCATTATTGCCGGATTGGCGTCTTTGCGCCTCCACATTTCCCAGTGGATGTCGCTGAGAAACACCTCAATCAGAGTGCTGTCTGCTTCGCCCTTAACCGGCAGACATCACCTGTGCCCCCACTCACACACTCATTGTGTGTGTGTGTGTGTGTGTGTGTGTGTGTGTGTGTGCGTGCTCACATGCATGTGTGTGTCCTTCTGTCACATCCTGGTAGCACTTGTACCAATGGTGACGGGGATGAATATGGAACACACACAGGTGACCCCCCTGGGTGGGTGGGGGTCGCTCGAAGGTGATTGGCTGAATCCCAGCAAGGGCAGCGGGGTCAGGCTTAATTACAGGACTCCATTTTCCACCTGTCCACCCACACGGCTCTGGCCTCGGCCTGACGGGCACATTCCGGCCGCAGAGGATTTCCACCGAGAGGGAGCCGGCACTGCTCTGAGTCCATGGGACATGACGGCCGCTCGATAGATCAGCCTGGCGCGCCGAGGCCAGTGTCGACACCCGTGGCAGATCCCTTGGCACCCCCCACCTCCCACCCCCACCCTTCAGCCAAAGTATAGCTGCATCGTTGCCAAAACATGCTCTCGTCGTGTCTGTTGTTGTTAGGCGCCATGCGAAGGAGAATGCTGCTGTCTGTGAGCTAACCACTGGTGTCGCCTGGACAAGAACATGAATGGCAGCAATAAGCAATTACCATTGAGAGATTGAGAGATTGATTCAACAGTTCCTCATTTTGTGCCAAATAGGAAAATTAGTTGGTTGCGTGGAGGTCTAGCCTACACTCAGAGACGGTGACATGGGGTAATGAATTCACTTTTTTTTCTCAGTGGAAAAATCTGTAAAGCAGCAAGAGGTCCACTCAAATTAACATATTGCAAAGCGGACGACCCGTGCAGTAATCTACAGCATGTGTTACACCACTTTTTATAAGTCACCATTTGCATACCTTGATATACTTAACGTCAAGATTCACAACTAGGGTTGGGAATTGGTAGGATTTAATCAATAGCGATTCCATTTTATTAGTTCGATTTTTTTTTTTTACAAATAAATTCTCTCATCACCTTCGTAGAGAAGTGAAGGTATTCACACGTTTTAAATGTCAACACATGAGCGTATGTTGTAACCATGTTACTACTATGGCTGTAAGAGCTTACTAGAATGACATGCAACGAAGTTGTCTATTTCAGTTTTGCTTTCAGACACCCGTTTCCATTGATCAAAATAAAACATGCCACCGTTGATGAGTGAAATTGATAAGGTTGGAGGCATACTAGCCTTCAATTGTCAGTTCTATTTAATACTCGCTAATGCCCTAAATTTCCACTGGATACAAATACTTAAGGAAAAAAAAAGGTCTTGTCAGCGCTCTCTCCATCTCTGTCAACACTCTCATCCACCTCACTAATGCTTCCTGGAGAATGGCAGTCCGTTTGAAGTGCGCTCTGTGTGCTCTTGGCGGCGGCAGCGGCGTCTGCTTTTGCACTAGAGCGACGGTGTTTGCTTTTAGTGTTCCTATCCCCGCTCGCTGAGACGGTCACTAATGGTAACATTTGTCAGAGCTGGGGTAATGTGTGCGCGGTGTGCTACGTTTTTTTTCCCCCTGCTGAGCCCTCTTCCTCCTTCGTCCTCAAGAGCTGGGAGTCAGGATGGAGCCACGGGGGACGTGGGGAGTGTGTGTGTGTGTGTGTGCTGCTTGCAGGGTACATTGCTGGCACGTCTACTCATTGGGCCCTTCCTCCTTAGAGAAAAAAGAAGTAAAGCTGACAGTCGTGCAGAAGCCAGCTGTTAAGTGTCTTAATGGACTTCATGTTTAATTCATGACTGTATCATAGGATTCTCTTTCTCTCTCTCTCTTTCTTGCCCCCCAGTGCTTTCACTTGCTCTATTTTTACTCTTTCTGTTCCCTTTATCAGTGCGGAGAGTTGCAATTGTCACCCGAGTTGCCCGAGGTTTTACGCCACTCTTGTCAACATCAACACTGTAGCCTTGACGTTCCTACATGAATTACACTGTACTCCCTTTCTTTCAGATTCTTTTTCTCTCTCTCTCTCACACACACACACACACACACACACACACACACACACACACACACACACACACACACACACACACGCACGCGCGCGCGCGCGCACACACACACACAGAGGCTCTGCTTCGGATATTTACATTATGAACTAACATTGTATTAGCTGAAGGAATCCAGGGGGCTGTTTTCCATGAACTCTGCTATTATGTTACGTTACAGAGAACAAAAGCCACTAGTGTGTAGCTTGCAGTGTGTTATGTAATAAGCGTACATAGAGTTGCGTGCTGTAGGTGCCTTAGACCTTCAACAATGAGAAATGGCCATTGTACCTGGCTGTCCCAACACTTATGTGCTAGTCGGTGGCCATTGGTATTTGAAATAACAGAAGTCACCATGCTGAGCTAATTTTCTGAGTTCATTTTTGATGCAGTCTTGAATGCATCTAAAACTGTGAGTGTGAAATGACCATTATTACAGCTGGCTCCAACAGCGCAGAGTTGAGTTAAGCGTCCTCAGTGTCCTCCTGTGGAGCCTCCATGATCGATCCTGGGTCATACCACCAGGGCTCAAAACGAGCACCAGCCGCCAGACAAATGTACACTGAATTCCTATTAAATGACTGGTGTATTGCGCCAGGATAGGGTAAGAGCATCTGTCTAGAAGCCAGTTACCTGTAATCCCCTACTCCAGTCTCTGCCTTAAGTGTGCTCATTCTGTCTGTCTGTCTGTGTCTGTCTGTCTGTCCGGCTCGTCACACAGTTCAAAGCCTCTTTTCAATGGGCAGGTCAGTCGCAGCACATGTGTTGTGGTGTTAGCAGTGTGTTTGAGTTGGATATTGGGGGGGTGATCTGTGTGTGTTTGTTTGTGTTTGTGCCTTTTTTTCTTGCTCTGGGGATTTAAAAGCCACAGATAGTTTTGAGATTAATGTCGCCGGCTGCATGTGACAGTGGCAAATGTCATTGTCTCCTAGCCACGCATGCTCTCTCCTTGCGCTTTAAGTGATATGCAGATTAACAAGGGTGTGTGTGTGTGTGTGTGTGAGAGAGAGAGGGAGAGAGAGAGAGCACATGGGTAATTCAGGTTAAGGCTATTTTAAGTATGTTACATTTCACTTTGAAATGACACTAAAAGGTCAAGTTCTTTTCCTCTTGCTAATGCCTGTATTGTTGTTAACCAGCTGTCCAGTTGGTTTTATTGCTCTCAAGCCTATTCTTGCACTTATGCTCAGTTTTTCTGTGATATATATATATATATATATATATATATATACATACACACACACACAAGCACATGCTGTCCAGTGTGAATGTAGGACAGGAGCTTTGGCGTTCCCCCAGGTGTAAACATCCCCTTTTCTCCAGGTCACCTTTGCACTATTGCCTCTCAACATGACAACATTTTATTTTTTCTCTCTCTCTTTCTCTTTCACTTTCTCTTATGTTTCTTTCTCCCTTCCCCTCCCTCAGTCAAAAAGGATTTTTAGCTCCCTGCACTCACAAACAATGTTTCTGCCTGGCGCGAGCGCTCCATCATGTCTCCCCAGGATGGATGGGCGGACTGCCTTTTCCAACACAACACTACGTTCAATCTTCCAAACCCTGGGCCCGGTCTGCACCCCCTTTCCCCCACTAACGCCTCACTCCTCTCTATTGTTTGCCTGTCAACCAGGAGAACCAAACTAAACTGTAAAAAAATAACCACCATTCTTCAGAGCTCTCGCTTCAGGGCGCTTGTTTGGTTTGATGAAGTTGCCTTTCAAGTCCACTCTCTGTTCTGTCCGTCTCGGACGTCTGACGTTGAGGCATGTTGCTTTAATGTCTGTTGTCTGAGGGACACGCTGTGAAGTACCTCTGTGGATGGGCATCTTTCAAATGAGAGGCAGGAGTTTGAATTGATGTGCCGGATTGGGTTAGGGTACAGTGCAATAAAAATACTAATGTAAGGCTCTGAGCTTTTCTTTATTTTTTTTTTTTTCATTTTAATTTATTTTAACTTTTTTTTTCAAGCATTTTCAGCGAGGGGGGTAATGCAAACGGACATGCTTTTGAGGGAGCTGAAGGCAACGCTGCGCTGGGAACAGGCCGTCGCGGCGACTCGGCGTTCCCCCTCCCCTGGCACCCTCCCCTGGCACGTCCACACTGTCGGGTTTGGTTTCAGCCTCGCCCAATCACCCTGCCGCACCGCTCCCCTCTCCTCTCGCAGGCAATCCGCGGCAAATTTCATGCTCTGGGGGGCTTTCCAAAGCGCCAGCTTTATGCTGACTGTTTGTCTGTCTGTCTGTGTGTGTGCGTTTGACTCAGTAAGTGAATCTAGTGTTTGTGTGCGTGTGTGTATGTGTGCATGTAGTGGGTGTATTTTGTGTGTGTGTGGGAGTGTGCGCGAGAGCTAGTTAAAGCAACACTAAAGAGTTTCGAAATCGCACCATCTACAGGTTAAAACCGGAATTACTGCTGTCGTAAATAATTTAGCATGCCACTGACTTTTGCCTACGTATATACAGTCACCGCAATTTGTTTATTACAACTTGGAGTTACAACTTATATAAGAAACGTACCTAGCATTACCCACGTTAGCGCCTTAGCTAACACAAACACTTTAAAATTCATCCACTGTTTGTAGCTATCACAGGCTAATTGATAGATAAAACAATCAATGATAAATATTGTCGGATATACCATTATCACTTACGAGTCCAGCAGCAACGTAGGCTCAACTCCAACCAGAGCTTTCCCCGCCTATGGCTGGCCGCAAAGCCAATCGACTGTAGTTTTTACTTGGACTACAGAACCTGGACCCGACTGGGCGAACTTGTTTAGTGCTATTACAGCCGATAGAGGGCCCCAGAGCAGATGCAGAAGGTAACGTTCATTCTATTATGAGTTGATGGACCACCAAAACGAGTTTGAAAAAATTATTTTAAGGTTTTAAAAACTCTTTGGTGTTGCTTTAAGTGAGGGACTGCTGTGTAAGAGAGCAAGTAAATGGTGTGTGTTTTGTGTGCGTATTCATGCCGTGTGCCTACACCTGTGGACTGTGTGTATGTGCACATGCAATGCGGAGTGCAAAGAGGAGTAGCGTTTAGGAGCCACGGGGAGTTTGGGTTGGCCCAGTGGCTCACCAGTGCTACGGCTGAGACTGAGGAGGAAGGAGCCCAGGTCTCACAGAGGGAAGCAGCAGCAGCTGCTGCAAAGGTCCGTTTCAAGGACGGACGCAGGCATGAGAAAACATACATACACTCAGGGGCCTGGTCCTGTATGCAGCTGGCCTGCCATGGCACTGCCTGAGAACGCTTTAAAACACTCACTTCCTCAGGTTTCCCACACAAGAAAACGTTTCACACAGGCTCACATCACCTGGCTCTTTCCTATTGACACACACACACACACACACACACACATTTACATACTTTAACTCACAGACACATACACAATCCTAGCCTGCCAGTCTGTGGCGTTTGTATGTATGTGTGTGTGTG
>JAGFZM010000052.1:2418451-2456363 GCA_017657215.1 Limnothrissa miodon | reverse complement strand
AATGGCGTAGAGACTTGTTAGCCACTCATCCTGAATAAGCGGGCGGCATTATCTTTCAATCCCTTCTCCAGCCTGAGGGGTCGACACTGAATTAGGACGCATTTATTGCCTCCGCCATCGTTGCACCCTGTGCCATAGGGCGCAGTTTCCCCGGGTCCGATTTAATTGTCGCGTGTAATCTGGCCATGTGAAAGGTGCCATCAATTCTAAACGATATTTCAACAGCCCTAATGAAGAGTGCAAGTGGGTGGCAAGTGGAATGACTGCAAGGAAGAAGAGACTGGGATGAAGGAAGGAAGGAGGGGGGAGACTGAGAGGAAGAGCGATGTGGCGGAGCGATATGGGTGACTAGACTCTATGTGCAGCAGATGCAGACTGATAGGGACCGACTGAGACGGAGACGCTGCTGGGACAAAAGAAGGTGGAAACAAGAGCGTCTCAGACAGACAGGCTCTGTTACACGGAGCCTTCAGTGAAAGCACCCCGTGCCACCAAGACCAGCAGTATTGAGAATGGCTGCATGACTTGGTGACTGGGCAATATAATGGGAGACGGAATCCAGCTTTGAGTGAAAGACGAGCGCAATTTGGTTCCTTTCAGACCTGAAGGCAGCAGTGGCCATGGCGCCACTGGAGTCATTGCCAGCACTTTTGCACCATTTTGTTTCTGACCGTCTCGAAAGTCCAGCAGTGGGACAAACAGAAATATGTAACCTCAGTCTGGAAACCCCCCCTCAAAAAAAAAAAAAAAAAACTACAGTGGCTAAACAGTTGCTTTTACATTGCAACCTATTCTGATTCTGAAGCAGCCTCTAGCACACCTGGTCGGCTCATGGCCGTGATCCAGCCTTTTTTTTTTCTAAGCATCTGCGCAATCTAGTGGTGAGACAGAAATATGTTTAAGATTATTTAGACTGTAGTTCATTTTTTTATGTTGTTCTCTATGCGAGTACTTCCTCTGAGCTCCTGGTGCTGGAACAGCCTCAGGTGCACCTGTTTGGCTCTGGTTCATGTTAAATTAGAGCCATATCTGATCCAGAGTCAGCTGTTATCGAGACGAAGGATGGGCAGGCAGGGGTTGCTGAATTTGTCCTGAGGTCAAAGAGATGGCTGCTGTTCAACTGTGTGTCTTACGTGTTTGACTTTAAAGTGTCTGCATTTGTGTGTTGCTCTGTGTGTGTGTGTGTGTGTGTGTGTGTGTGTGCGTGCTGTGCATTCCTGATGACAGGTGTGTGTGTGTGCGATGTCTTGTCATTGCCCTTAGCGTCATCTCTGCACAAGCCCTACAGGCCCAGCTGAATATCAATGTGTCCGCGTCCATGTTGGTCTATATGAATACACATCACACACAAACACAATCACAGACAATTTCAGAGCACGTCTCCGAGTGAGCGAACACCAAGGAAAATACACTCACACACACAAACACAGAGAGAGAGAGCGAACATGAGCGAGACCTGGGAGGCTTTTGTGTGGGTGCTGCTGCCCTTGAGAGCCAATCCTCTGCATCCAAGCTTAACAATCAACGGCATGCGCACATCCCAGCCCAGCTGTAGACATGCTGCACGGATAAATACTTGTCAAGCCTCGCGTCGCCCAAAGGCTGCTGGCCATCAGAGCAGCAACAGAACAGCACAGCGACGCACACATTTCACACCTCCACTCGATTTAGTTTAGACGCTCAAGTCGGACAAGTTTTTGACACATTTAACAAACACGTAGAAGCATGTGTATTTTAATGGAGTGTGTATTTGTGGTCGTGGTTGGCTGGGAGATGGGCTGGCACATACGGAAATGATTCTGTTTTATTATTGCATTTTATTTTTTGAGGCTCGCGTTGAGCGCCAGTGAATTGGACTGAGATTATGCTAATGTAGTGTGCTTGTCTGTATGTGTTGTAGAGCGTGAGTCATTAATTATGCGTGCTGCTTGGTTTTTATTTGATTAGCTTGTCGGGCTTTCTACTCGGTTGACTATCAGCACCAGAGGACACTGAATTACATGCTAAGGTTTTTTTTTTTTTTAAGCTGTGTGTGTGTGTGTGTGTGTGTGATCACGTGTGCAGATGTGTTTGTGTGTATGTGTGTGAGAAGAGAAGATCATATCTGATGGTAAGCATAAAGCATCACATGCACCCTTCTCATTACAGTACATTTAATTTTCCTTTACCACAGAGTCAGAGAGAGAGGAGGGGAAGAAGAGAGAGAGAGTGTGTGTGTGTGTGTGTGTGTGTGGTCACATAAAAGTGAAATAAAGGAAATGGGAGGATTGGAAAGGCAGTGGTCATGATGGAATCAGTCACAGACCTCAGAATGAGTGTGTGTGTGTGAGAGTGAGGTAGGCCAGTGCATATATGTGTAAGGTGTGTGCGTGTGTGTATCTGTCTGGTGTTAATCCAGTTTCTGTGTGCCATAAGCCTCTGGCCCTTGTTACCGGCCATCTCTGTTTTCACAAGCCATGATGTCAACATCAGGCCCGCTTCTAACGCTGTCTGTGGGTTTGGGCGCTGACCTGACCCGACCCTGTCTCACGCACCACGCATGCACGCCCACACACACACACACACACACACACACACACACACACTGCTCCCTCCCCCCCCATCCTCGTCCCATTCCTTAGCTTTCAACTCAATACCACCTTTAATATCTTTTTCTCTCTCCCTCCCCCTCTTTCTCTCTCTCATTCTCTCTCCCTCCCTCTCCAGTCTGGTTTTAATTTAAGGCCTTGTTTGCCTTTGGATTCTCATCTCATCTCCTGCCAGGAGAGAGTCGAGTCTGTTTGCCTTCTCCTTTTCGGACCTCACAGTGGGAGGGAGAGATGCCCCACCTTCCCCTCTGCTCCAACCCCTCACCTCAGCCACAGTCCTCTCCACAGCCTCATATCTCTACCCTGGCCTCTCCTCTCCTCTCCTCTCCTCTCCTCTCCTCTCTCTCTATCTGGTTTCCTTCTGTGCGCTTGTATTAAATGTCAGTGACTGTATCTGCGCTGACAGCAGCTGTTTCCCCCCTCTGATTACCGCAGCTCATTATTTTGTGTACGACAGCCGCAACAGAACAGGAACAAGCATCAGAACACTGCGTGTATCTGTGTGTGTGTGTGTGTGTGCGTGTGTGTGTGCGCGGCGTTGGACAGCAGGACGTAAACAGCCTGTGTGGGGGTTGAAGGCTAGTGTTTAAATGAGGAAGGCCCCATGTCAGACCCCTAGGAAAGCAAACAGTGATGGCTGCTCACGGAGGTATGCACAGTAATTGTTTGCACCTGGTCCATTGTTTTTGATGTTCTCTCTCTCTCTCTCTCTCTCTCTCTGTCTTTCCCCCTCCCTTTCTGTCCATCCGCCTCTCCCTTTCTCCCTTCATTCGTTTTCTCTCCCCCTCTTCTCCACCCCTCTCCCTTTCACTCTGCTGTTGTGTAGTCGCTCCGTCTAAGCCGCGGTGCTTTGCTGATGGGGCCACATTGACGGGCAAGGATGTGCTGCTGCGGTGTGAGTCCACCGAGGGGACCAACCCCATCACCTACACCTGGGAGAAGACCACCGGAACCAAGCTTCTGCCAGCCTCTGCCATTCTGGGTACTATATTACAATATAATAATAAGAATAAGAATAAGAATAATAAGAATAATTTGTTTTTGTAGGTACACATAACACAAGTGAGCCTTTCATATAATAATCATATCCTGGTGTCCTCCTCCTCTGTTCTCAGACACTGTTGGTGGCACCATCAACATCCGCAACGCTAGCGAGGCCTATTCCGGAACCTACCGCTGCACGGCCAAGAACCGCGTGGGCATGCAGGAGTGTGTCGTCGATCTGAACATCACACCCCGTAAGTACCGGCTCTCCGCTCACGGTTGCACCTCACGGACCAGAACCAGTGTTCCACTCCAACTATCCTCTGGCATCCTGACACCTTCCCCCCTCTATGCTGCTGTGATGCCATTCTGGCCTGAACCACCCAAGCCCTACCCTCTAACTTTTTTTTTTCTCTATATACAGACAGGTCACTTACTGGTTGTGGATTTTATTAATAATAAAAAAAATCTGCTTGCTTTTCTCCTCATTTGTGTAGCTGTTTCCAGCAATTTGCCACATGTTTGTTATTTCATTGGGCCTCCCAGATCTTAATAAAGCTTTAATGAAGTAATTTTATACAGTATTCAACACATCCATGGTTGTGTTCTGGAGAAGACTGTTCTAGAATGATGACACACTGTGCTCTTCCTCAGCTCCCAACACTGCGGGCATCATCGCAGCAGCGGTCATCTGCGTGCTCCTGGCCCTCATCATCATCGCCATCATCCTCTTCTGCTGCTGTCGCGCACGCCACCGTAAGAAGTATGAGAAGGAGATATCCTACGAGATCAGGTACAGCCAGCCAGAGATCACATACATGCATACAGACAGTCGCACACCACATACAACAGTGTAGTGGTGCTTGTGCCTTCTCCAACACTTTCATTTTATTAATCAATACCTGCTATGGCCCCACAATATTTACAAATGCTAAAATGGCTTTAAAATAAGCAAACAATAAGCGAATAAGCCAAAGCAAACAAAATCCGTCCCTTTAAACATTTTAATCCATTCATCTAATACACTTCTGTTGTAGCTTGCTGCAGTGCACACAAGCTAACTCCATTCAGCTGATGGAATGTGTTCCGTGTTCATGGCCAGGCGCCAACCTACCTACCTACCTACCTACCTGCTCACATTGTTTTGTGAGACTGCACCAAGCTGGTTACAAACACTCGCCACGTCAGTCACCCACCAAGCCGCACATATCTGCAGTGCCTCGCTGCCCAGTACAAGCACGCGGCCGATCGATACCTGTGCAGCCTCGGGCCGTTGGAGCCGGTGACCTTGGCATCGGCCCGTGCTCCGTGACTGCAGCGTGCTGTCGCTTAACAGATGCTCACAAAGCCCGGCTTTCGGTGTCACACCGCAACTGTGATTAATGGCTCTGTTTGAAGCGTTAGCCACGCTTGGATGCTGTGGATAATGTAAATTTCAGGCCTTATGGGTGTTCAGGAGTGGGGGGGGGGGGCCCCATTTTGTGGGGTAATGTAGACAGGTGTGGTTAATGAAGGGGTGTTGAATGGGGAGAAGCCAAAAGCAAATAGTGTTGAATGGTGGAAGTCATGAATTGAGAATGAGAATTTCAAATTCTAGATTTTTTTGGTGTGTGTGTGTTTGTTGTTCACTGTAAAAGGGTAAATCCTTGAAAATGCAGACACGATAAAAGTCCATATGTTCCAAAATACTTCCGTATATGGCCTGCATATGTCTGGAGGCCTGTACATAGGGAATTTTATAGTATTATGATGCATGCTCCCTTGCTGCATGCATGCATTCTTTCTAAAGAAACACAGTAGTAGATCGTCTCTCTACTCTCACTGGGCTGCAGGTAAAACGGCTTGCCTGTGGCCACGCATTAGTCCCCCTAATGACTGTGACTGGTGTGACCAGCTCAGGCTGGTCAGCAGGCGCTGTGGCGGGGGTAGGTAGCGACCAGGTCTGAATTAGCCCTGCATGCCTACGGGTGCATGTCATCTACAGACTGTGCTTTCACTTTCAATCTGCAGCTTTGCTCTGCCAATTTCTCGATCTCTCACTCCCTCCCTCTCTCTGTTTGTCTGTTTCACTCGCTTGCACACACACACACACACACACACACACACACATACACACACACGCTGTGCACAGTGCAGAGCCAGGGTAAAATGGTTGTCGCGCCATCAGCTCTTTCCCCCCTGCTTTTCTTTAAATGAAAGGCTGGTGTAATCACTTTTAGAGGTCTGTTTGTTCAGTTGATCCCTGGCCAGCTCTATCAATGCCTCCTCTTCCCCTCCCTCCCCTCCCTCTGCCCCGGCTCCCATTGGCTGTCTGGCTACCCATAGAAAACCGCTTTTCAGGACAGCCCCCCCCCCCCCCCACAATACTGCGTCGTCTCGAGCCCCGCTGTCTATGTGTTGGTGTCCAGTGCAGTGTCACTCCTCCTGGCCCAGCACAAAGGGGATTAACTGAGAGGACCTGCCGAGAGGCCAGCCACCTCCATACAAGTCTACAACAGAGTACACACTTATCAGTTTTTTTTTCTCTCTCTCTGTAGGGCCTGCTCTCGCCATCTCTCTTTCATCATCTTTTTCTCTCTCCTCTTTCGCTCTCCTTTTACTTCTTCTATTCCCTCTGTGGCTCTCCTTTTCTTCTTGCTTTTTCTATTTTTGTGTCCCCCTCTCGCTCACTCCCTTGTCCTCCCTTTTGTTGCTGTTGATTGCTTGTTAATTTGGAGAGGACCAGAGGCCTGGGGGTGGGTGAGGTTGGCGCTTGGCACCATCCTGCTTGTCTGGGACATTCCTCTGTGTGTGTGTGTGTGTGTGTGTGTGTGTGTCCCACCAGTCTGCCCTCACAGTGGAAGTTGGCACAGTGAAGCTGGCACTGGTTTTGCCTTTATGCCGACATCCACTAGCCTCTCAGTCTCTTCACTTCTCTCAATTAATCTGTTTTTCTCTTTCTCTAGTACTCCCCCCCCCCCCTCCCTCTCTCTGCATCTTCCTCTCTCTTTTCCTCCTCATTGTTTGACACCACACTGAGGTTTGATCGTTTTATTTTGATCCTGGAAGAACCTGATGAACTGTAAACATGTAAGATTATCCTGGCGATGATGTCAGCCTCGAGTAAATACCGAAACCAGGTGACCCTGCTATCCAAACATAAGCGCTGTGTGACTAGGGGGATGGGCAAAGCAAACACTGACATCAGAAGCCATTTTTCAAAACACTCATGTATCAGGAAGGCAAGCTGCAGCGACATCCAGCTGTTTTTGTCTCCCCGAACGTATGGAATGCTCCAAACCTACCACCCAGGATCTTTGTCGTGCCGATTGAATAGCTTGGATTTCATGCAGAACAGTTCCCTGATCACAAAATCCTGCTTCGCTGTCCGTCATCTGTCACTTCCGGTTCCTCGGCGGCAGAATGGATCATGACAGACTTCATTAGTGGAAACGGCCCTGCTCAGGGAATCAGGAACAAACATGTCAGTCCTCTTGATTACCTGAGCACACTTGATTTAGCTTAACTAGGAAATGATGCATGCTGCGCAGCAGGGGCCCTCCACAGCTGCAGTGAAAACATTACTTTCCATAAGAAACTTGGAAGATGTACTCAACTGATTAGACTATTAGACTTAAATGCAGCAATTCCCCAAGACTTTGTATTCTTTTAAAAATGGCATTTTTGCCGCTAGCAAACTCAGTTGGCTCGGCGGTCAAACTTCAAAAAACAGCTGCCAAAGCAATTTACTTTTTGAGCTTAACTCAACTTTTGAGCTTAGCTAAACTCAAAAAGCTCAAGTTAATTTGTGCCCATGTTGAAGAATACCTTGAATACCTTTGATGTTTCACTTTAACCCACTGTAATAGACATTTTTTTTTTGCCTTACTTTATCATGTATATTCCATTTTCATGTCTGTGATTTTGTGTGTGTGTATATTTTTCACATTTTACTTGACATGTCGTAAAGTCTCTAACCTTCCTTTTTATCTTCTGGCTCCCCAGAGAGGACGTGCCTCCTCCTAAGAGCCGTGTGTCCACGGCACGCAGCTTCACCAGCGTGGGCAGCCAGCGCTCCTCCCTGGGCTCCATGTCGCCCTCCAACCTCCACGAGTACACCAAGCCGCAGTACGACAAGATCCCCTCGGACGAGTACGAGCGCCCCCCCAGCCACGCGCCCCTGCCGCCCCCCGGCAAACCTGTGGGCCCCAACCTGAGCCGCATGGGCGCCATCCCCGTCATGATCCCCGCCCAGAACAGGGACGGCTCAATCGTGTAGTGCATCCACCCACACTCCAGACTCTTTATTTTTTTAAAAACGCTTTACGGCCTTTCTTTTATTTCATTTTTTTTTTAAAATAATTTTCAAAAGATTTGAGGGATAGATATATTGTTTTCTTTAGAAAAAAAACTTTACTCAGCCCTTAGTGGGAGTCTGGGACGCCCACACCCCTTTGTCTTTCCACTGTACATGTTTGTGCCATGAGGTTGGCGGGCTCAAGTAATCTGCTGAGCTGAGCTCCCCTTCCTCCCCTCCCTTTCCCAGCCCTCCCCACCTCTTGACCGTTTTAGCGCCCTTGGCTCAATGGTGGAGTGGTTCAAAAAGAAGGCTTTTGATTGGTTGCTCTTTGTTTCTCCTCGCGTGGCTACTACACCCCTGCCGACCCCCTCTTCTTCGTTACAGGGCCTTTCCAAAGAGCAAGTGTGTAGGTGTGTGTGTGTGTGTGTGTGTTGGGTTGTTGGGAGTAGTAGGGACTAGGGGCAGTGGGGGTCACTGTGTTCACAGCCCGCTCACATTTGATTAGATTTGACTACAAACGGACCTGCCAGCTCTCTTCACCTCAGACTTGCCCTACTCCCACAGTTGATACTGCACATCAACATATCAGCATATTGAAGGCCCCAAGTCTCCCTAAAGAAACAAACACACACCCCACATTTCTCTGATTGTCCTAAGGCCAAGGTCCAGGTCTCCTCTTCCTCTTCTTTGGGCATATAAGTATTAATTGCCTATTGGGTTTAATTGAGATATAAAGTATCTTACATCTGTGCCTGTGGTGCTCTGTGTTTGCACCATTGCTCAGATTATTTAATTGAAGGATTAACTCAATTTAGTTATTAGTCTTTTTTTAACCTCTTTTCCTTATCCATGTTGAGTAAAGAGGGCAGGTTCACTAATGCCTGTAGTCGTCACAGTGTTGACTGCGTCTGCGGACACTCACGCTGATGAGTGGAAAGCCTGTGGAGCTACGGCTTTAAAACAAAACAAAACAAAAAAACTGGCTTTGATCATAGAAGCACTCAGCGACAACCGCCCCCAACCCCTTCCCTCCCCTCCCCTTCCGAGAGTATGGAGTTTGAAATGGCCCCACAGTACATGTGCCTTGACCGTGCTGGCTTTCATGGACTATTGCAGAAGATGTAGCCGAAAAACACCTACCATGAGACACATCAGCATTGTTGGTGGTCCCGCATCAGGTTTTCTCAGACCACAGTGGTGATAGATGTGGGAAAAATTGATTTGAAAAGTTTATGCTGTGGTACGGATACATGGTAGGGCTGCATTGCATCCTAGCCTGGTTTGGTTGTGAAGGTCGCCAAACACTGTTTCAAAGCTGACCTCGTTCACCTCAAGCGTTTAGCTGTGATTTGAGTCCGAGTTTTAGTCAAACCATCTCTTACTTCCAAATATTCATTTATACAGTCTCTTCATTGGAAGAAGCCTTTTCAAAACAGCAGTTTCAGTTTGATGTTTGTTGTTCAGTTTGTTTTTATGAACATGGGTTCTGTTTTAATATGTATGTACATACTGTAATTTTGATTCTGAGTGTTCCTTTGATTCAAATGAATTGTGTATGATAAATACTCGCTTAGCAAGTGTAAATCTGAAGGTGAAATTTTCCAGGGTGAAGTGGGGAATATGTTACTAGATAAATATTTAAGCGAAGACTCATGCAGGTGAAGGCTGTTGAGAATGTATACGAATCCTGGGTTCAGAAGGAACATTTGCGAAACAAACCTGTGCTATAAATCGTACTCTTCTTTGGCAGAAAAGAGAAAAAGGTAAAGGGCCTCTTCAGTCTCCCAATGCATGGAGATGGAAGGGTCGTTTAAACCCTCACGGCTGAATGTTGTCCTGAATTCTGGATAGGGACCGGGTAGTCCTTCGGTAGCATAGACATCTAGCCATCAAATGCTGATCTAAAAATCAAAATGTAAAGTCAGTAGCGATAATAGGTAAAATTGTACAGGTCCTTGAAGTTAAATGACAATTACTACTTAAAATACCATTAACTGTAGATTTGAAAAAGTGTACTAATAAAAGTGTAATAATATTTCTTTTTTTTTTTTTTTGGTTTGCACATTATGTAAAAAACCTTAGTTTTTTTGTGCGTGTAATTTTGTGATGTATTTTTAAATAATAAAAGAAACTGAAAAAAATGACAAACCACCTCTCTTGTTCCTCCACCTCTCCTGTTGTCTCTCCACCCTTGTCCTCCGTCTGGGTGAGCAGCTGTTGTCTGGTGTTGCTGAAATTAAAAATCGTTCTCATCCCTGTCTCTCTATCTTTCTCTTTCTCTCTCTCTCTCTCTCTCTCGCTCACTTACACAAACACATACGCACACACATGCATACACACACACACACACAGCAGTCTGCATATTCTCTCGTGCCGGTGCAGTCTTGTGGCTTTGCAGGGTGATTAATTTTAATCTCCCACCGATTTCCACCTTCTAACTCCAGGTGAGGTGACTCTCTACCCGCCTAATGACTGCGATTAATCAATGAGCCATGAGAGAGCTCAGGCAAGCGAGTGAGTGAGGGAGAGCGAGAGGGAGGGAAAGTGCCGATGGCGATGACCAAGGGGCTGGAGGCTGGGAATGCAGAGTTGCAGCCACAGCGCGACTGATGTTCGGCTCCAACCAACTGCATTGAGCAGCCGTGCCCTTGGGGCTGCTTAATCAAACAAACTCCACGACTGGGCGATTTGTACCTGGAGCAGATAGCCAGCCTTTACTGTACTCACCCATGTAACGCTGTTTGCTGCTGATGAGGGTGGTCTTCCACACTAGTCGTTAGGCAGAGCAAGTGATCAGTCATCAGGAAGCTGTTTGTCCTGGCCTTATCTAGTGCTTGTCTCCAAATCCTGGCTGAATGAGGCCGACCACTGGATACCTCTGATTCAAGGCTCTGGCCTTCAGCCTGAATTAGTCAGTGGATGTTTTTTTTCCTGTGGGAAGCCACTCTCATCATGGGTTTCACTGAGATAATTCCTACAGCAGAGATTTAGTCATCGCCAGTCAATGGTTTACTATTTCATTTCCTGACGCCAACTCTGTGTGTAAAAATTTGATCAGCTAAGCCACGGTCCTACAAATGCCCAGGAAATCACAACAAATGGAGACACAGTTGCAGAATTGAAATCAGTGTCACGTTAATTGCTTTTTTAAATATGGATTGTCATTACTCCTACTGAGAGATCCTCATCAAAATGAACAGGAAAAAATCCATCCACTTCCATTAAGCCAATTACGAATGCCTAATGGCAATCATTTTGACTGACTAACGAAGCAAAGCGTGGACTTCGTTTCCCAGTGGTGGTGTTGCTATTCCGTCGCCTGAATATTTAATGGCTTACAGCTCACCAGACTGCCACTCTGTTCATCACTGGTTACTGCTGTGCTCTCGGGGTCTGATCAATGGCAAATGGCCATTTTGTTTCTGAGCAGTTGACTGGTGGCCTGTAAATAGACTAATGGATTAGGCCGCAATGAAACAGAAGCCTATAGCTATAATTGAGTGTCAATAATGGATAGCACCCTGGAGTAGGCTCTCCGCTGATCGATGGCTTGTTGAGAGCAGCCGCGGATGCTAACGACCCTTCGGAATAGTTCTCTCTCATTAGATGCTGTTTGGGTAGCTTGCCGAAATCATTACGCCGCCATTATATAAATTTCGGGCGTAAATGATCGCGTTACAACGTGGACATGTTAATTGAGCGATTGTGCACACGGCACCCTCAAAACAGTCATCAAAAAGACATTAACGAGGACCATAAATTGCTGATGCATGGGGAATATAATGGTATCCGCCTGTCATTTTCCTTATGGGGACTTTTTTTTTTTTCTTCTCCCACTTCACTCACTCACCCCCCCAGCCCAGCCCCCGTTTACTTCCGCGTTCTTGAATTAGAATTTACACAGCGTATTAATCTGCTACAAAAGAACCACCATTTCCAACTAATACCACCTATTGTCCTTAGTCCATCAGAGCAGGGGAGAGAGAACATGGCCTGGCTTGCATGGCTCACGGTCACCCCCAACCTTCCTCTTTCCATTACCTTACTTGAAGGCATTAATTGTTTGCTCAAATACTGGGGAGAGCTAGTGGGGCTTGATGGGGAAATCGGTGCGGGGGGCAACTGCTCATTGGTTGCCGGTGAGGGTTTCCTAGGCAACCTTATCAGGTTGTACACAGTTTGAGCAGACTTGGTGAGGGGAACAATTTATCTTGAACGCCGTAATATGCTTCACTGTTGACAAAGGGTACACTAAAAAACACTGGCCTAATCGAGCTACTCCTCTTCCCACAAAAATGCAAGGGCTTGGAGGAAGAGTAATTCCAGAGGGGAGTTGGCTGATGTCTGGACTGTTTTTGAAAATGTAAGGGCTCTCAGAGCCCCCTGTTCCCCCCCCCCCCCCCCCCCCCCCCCCCAAATCCTCTCCTCCATCTTCACCCTCTACCTACCTCAGATATTCACGGTGCCTCTGATTTGGAAATCGTCTGTCTCTTCTCTCTCCTCCCGTGCCTTTCCACACCTCCGCATTCCTCCTGTAAGGCAAATAAGAGTGGGAGGGGATTTGTGTCTGTCCTTGTAGAAAGAAAAGAAAATCCTTTTTTTTTGCCCATATTTCAGGCGCTTCGCTTCTTAGGTACGTCCATAACTGGGTCAGTTCCCAGTATTCCCTCGTACAACTGGGGTGTAGTTATACAGCCCGGCGCTTCAGCTGCCTGTCAATTGGAGGAAACTTGCATGACCTTTGACCCCCTACAGTGCTAATTTACACCGTACGTAGCCATACCATCACAAGCCACCTGGCTATTTTTAAACCAGTCTCTGGGGGGAAGAAGAGGAACGCAGCCATCTGAAATACATATTTTGTGTCTCACCATCAGCAGCTACATTTGGAATCAGAAGAGTGAAATTTTCACACCGGCAGGTACATTTTATCCACACACACACACAGTATGAGAACAGAAGGAAAGCCATTAAATAGCATTATGCAAGGTGCCGTAAAGGCTGCAGCACTAAGTGCATTCTGCCAGAGTGACTTTGGCGCGTGCGTGAGGTGAAATCCACCTCCTTATAAATGTGCCACGACCATATTTCTTTCCGGGAGGGTCGGAGGAGAGATGGCTGTGAAGGTGTCTCTCTCTTTCACTCTCTTTCTCTCTCTCCCTCTCAGTGTTTATGTGTTAGTGAGTACTGTATGGGTGTTTGCTTGTGTGTGTGTGTGTGTTTCTAAGTGTGTACCTGTAAATAAGAGGACAGAGGAGGTCAGTTGGATGGTGACACAGACACATGCTCAGCAGGTGAAGGGGTTTAATATCCACCTTCCTCCCCCACTTCCACTCACACACACCTCTCTCACACATACACACACACCTCTCTCTCTCTCACACACACACACACACACATTCCTTCCACCCTCATTCCTCTCTCTCCCTCCTTCCCTCCCTGCCTGTGCCTCAATCTCAGCATGGGCAGAGGAAAGTAAGTGTCTGCCTCTGATCAACTGCTTGTCACTCGTCTGTTCCTAATCTACATTCTACTGTCATCTGATGTCAGATTGGAATAGAAAGTGCCACCCCCGCTAAGCCAGGAGGCAATTTTGTGTGTGTGTGTGTGTGTGTGTTTGTGTGTGTATGGGAAGAGGATGTGCGTTTACAAAGGTTTACTCTCTGCTTTGTGTGCCATCTATCTCCGCTACCTCCAGATGCCATTACAGGTAATGGTGATGCCGGAGTGAAATACAAATGCCGGTTCAATGCAGCCTTGAGTGTTAGCTGTGATTAGTGGGATTTTTATCCCTCTCAGCACCCAACACACACACACACACACACACACTCTCTTCTCTCTTACTCTCCTCTTCTTTTGGTCTTTAGTCTTTCTCCTTGTCTTATTGGGGTCATCTCCTTTATTACCATGGAGATGGTAGTGATGTATCTGGTATATGTGTGTGAGTGTATGTACGTGTGTGTGTGTGTGTGTGTGTGCACCAGACCATCATCAGGCATCTCCCTTGGGAGAGCAGAGGTCACACAACTTATTTAGTCCTGTTCTCTCGTGCGCTCACTCTCTCTTTCATTCTCCCTCTCTTCCCTGCTTCTCTCTCTCTCTCTCTCATGCGTGCTATCTCTCGTGCACTTGCTGTCCACCGTTTCGCCTCTCGTTCTTTATCTGACGATCGTTCGCTGAAGCCCCCATCGGGGATGACAGACTTGCACCCCGGAGCTATTTCCAGGCGGGCAATTAGTGCGCCTGCTCTGTCTCCATACTTCTCACATAAGCCCCCCAGTGTCCAGCATCAGACACCGAGCTCTCTCCTCTCTGGGGACCTACCCATCATCCACTGGCCCTCAAGCTGGGGGGGCTTCAGGGGGCCAGGGTTGATGTGTCGGATAATTTGGCCATCTTCCGGAGAAGGGGGCTGTAGATTGTTTTTATGCTGGGATAATGGCTCAGGGGGACAGGTAGGGTCAGGCTGCCAACGGAGGCCCTGGTAATTGGCTCTGGGATCTGGCCGTGCAGTTGTCCTGAATGCATGTGTGTGTGTGTGTGTGTGTGTATGAGGGAGGGAGTGAGACTTCTTTGCACATTAAAAGAGACAGGAAGCAAAAAGCAAGATTGGCATGGACATCTGAAGAGCCTCTCCAGTCACACTAACGAAAGGTTTGTTGTGCATGTGTGGCCACAGCAGCAGAGGTCTGAGTTGCATTGATTTTTTTTCTTTGCACATAGTTATTAGTCAGTATTATATTATAGGAATTGTGGATAGTCCTCAGGAGCATGCAAACACTGGCAAGGGCAGTTTTCAGGTCCAACCTGGGGGTGTTGTTGTGGGCTGCAACAGAAGAACCTGTTTTTTTTTTATCTTTATCCCTCTCTCTGTCAGACAGAAAAACCGAGTGTGAACACAGACCAGATCACTCTCTCTCTGTGTGTCTCTCTTTCTCTTTCTCTCACTCTCTCTCTGCCAGGCAAATCATCCTGCTCATACTTTCAGCGTCTTGTGTGTGTGAGAGATAGACCACTTCACTATCATGCAAGACATAGCCTACCGGCTCCGGGTGTAATGGGCACGATATTAGTGAGCATAAAAATCAATACAGCCTCACGGCCAAGCACCACACTGAAGACAGTGCCGGTTTATTCCCCCCGAGAAAGAGAATGCTATACACAGGGGTCAAATCCGGCACGTTCAGGAACTGGAGTGTTGCGCAATCTATCTTGACATTTAACAGAGGTTGTTGACACATTGGCATTCTTGGCAATACCACAAGATAAGACTGGTGAAATTTGTGCTTTAACACAATCTTAAAGTCTGTTATTTGTGAGTAGACTACAGAAAAACATTGTGAAGTTTCAGACGCAGATAGACAATATAATAACATCCGATATGACAACGCTGATAGGCTACGTTAGATACAAGAATAGCGTAGCTGATAAGACATTAGCCTGTTTACTGTGAGTTAGATTAAAGCCAGTAGGAAGGCTTAGAACAATGGAGAGGCATCATCACCATGTTGAACAGGCAGATTGTGAGAGTGCGTTGTCTTTGGGTGTGATTATAAATTCTGAGAGAGACATCATGAGTATTTCCACCTAATCTGCTTTTCAGCTCAGATGGCATTGAGAGTTGATGTGGAGAACTGTAAACAATTCGATGTTGGACTGAAGTGACGATTGGATGTTCCAGACACACGAATTTTCTCTCATGACAAGTAGGCCTATCAGAGGCTAAAGATGTTGTGTACAAAAGGATTGGTTTGTTTCCAAAGCAAAAGATTTGAAAATATGATGCTTCTTTTATAGCCAGCCTTTCACATTAAAGAAGATCAGGCGCTTTAATATGAGCTGACTTGACTTCTTTGTTCTGTTATTTATAGACATTCTAGGCTACAGCACCTCCAGATTTATTGGCAGCTTACACATCAAAAGTTAAAGAGCCTCATTTTGACAGTCTGATGAAATGTTAGATTGGTTAAGTTTTCTTTTTTCTTTTTTTCTTTTTTTTTTTTTTACAGTAAACAAATATTGAGAAACAAATGTTGTTACACTTAATCCAACCTTGTTTGGAGGCTTTTCCACTTTTTAGGGCTTTGTTTCCTGTTAGCCTGCTACCCACTCTTGAACACAGACAAGTTCCAGACTGAATAAGACACAAGACATTTGATTATTGGAATAGTATGTCAATTATTAATATAAGACTTTCTTTGGATAAAGCTCAAATAAGTAATGAATAGGAGTGCTAGGTTAGGTTAAGTAGACTGAACAGACCCAAATGAGTCACCTGTTGACTGCAGGGCTCTGATTCAGAACAAGGGAGGCAACCAGAAGACCAACCTCTCTCTGGACTGATGGAAGATAGAGGCTGGGCTAATGATCTCATCAAAGAATTCTGCAGTATCACATTTTCAAATGGTCCAATAAAATTGAAACGGACACCATCATTTTGATAATGTAAGACTTACTAATTAGAATCATTGAGTCTCTCTCCACGGACTCTGCTGAGTCATCTATTGATCACAGAACACCTCAGCTGGATGAAAAGGTCAGCTTGAGCCCATCCTCTGTCCATAGTGATCAGACACAGAGCGCAAGGGTTCAGCAAAGAGGACTGTACCATTATCACGTTCTCAGATGGTTAATTAGTTGAGAAATTGATGCCTGCAATTGAATGTTGTTTTAATTGGGATTTTAATAATATAATAGTAATAATTGAATAGTATAATGCAATGTTGCAGTAACCCACTTTTTAACTAATTCGTCTGAATTGTTTGATTCCACAGAACCAGTTCAGTCATCTTATGACGGCAGGGCCTCTCTGCTCAATGGGTTGGACATTAGAAGCCCATTAGAGATGGAGCTTGAGATCTCAGCAAACAGGACTGCAGTAAGCATCACTTTTTTCTCATAAAAATAGACGCCGAGATTTTAATGTTGTAATTTCATCTTTCTCCACAGACCCTGACCAATCTGTTGTTGGCCAGCGTGAACCTGGGCTGAATGAGGTGAACAGCAGAACCTCACTGCATGGTAACAAAGCACAAAAACTCAAAAGAGACAGCTGCAGTAAGCATCACATTTCTGAAACCTACTACCTACATTATGAGGGTTTATGTCTAATATTTTATTATTTAGAATTCTTTCACCTCTGTTTGCTGAGTCACATGTTGACATCAGGAGTGTTAAGCAGGATGAGGGGGGTGTCAAGAGCTCATTTCGCCTGTACTCTATGGTGAAAACAGAGGGAGGCCCGGCCTTGTGTGAAACAACCACCACAGATTTCAGTTTAAATCCGCTGGGAGAGAAGGAAAAGCCTCCAAATACAGTATTTTTTTGAGAGGCGGTCTTACCGCGACTAGTAAGCCACGTATGGGAACTGAATAAATACTTGCATGATTGCATTAGTGTATTTTATTTCATTTGTGGGGTTTCTCTTGCATTGTTGTTGGGGATGGTACCCAGAAGCCATATGCAATGTAAGTTGTGAGGCTGAGTACAGAGTGCCAACAGTTGAATCACTGTAGGCATCCTCTCCTGCTGTTCTAATATTTATAATGAGTATTGAAACAGAGAGAACGCTGCTGTAGCTCACTTAGAACTCAAGCTATATACAACAATGTTTTGACAGTTTACAAAGAGGGTAGCTGATGTTGATGACCTCGAGTAGAAAAGGCTCTTGGCGAAATATATCCAACAATCCAAGAACAGATCACCGTTTATGTTGCTTCTAAAAAGCACACACGCTTTCAACTCCACAACAATGAACTCAGATGCTAACTCAAACTCGTATCTCCTTACTGTAACCTCTCATCATCTCAGTGGGTGCATGTGAAACGCCTGACACCAAGGGTGTGGCCTCATAGGAAAATTACCTAACGCCCCCTCTACTGGGTGGGATGTGAAAAATTGTTGGTGTAGTGTCTAACTACTCTGTGCACCAAAGCTTTACTATTATTTCTTTATTTCCCTTCTGACTTTTGCTTTTAAAACAAACAAACAAACAAACAAACAAAAACAGTCTCGCTGGCACATACTGTATACATTGCTCCTTCTGTTTCTCTTTGAGTTGGGGAGACAATCAATCAACATCAACATTGACTAAAACATGATAAGATCACTACTGATACCTTTGACAAAGCAGTCCAAAGTTAATGACATCCTCTGATAAGAGCTCTGTAACATCTAAAAGTCGGAGGAAATCATTTGAGAGACTATCTTTGCGAGAATGTGCAGATGTGTTACATTTTGTTTGTTAGAATTATGGTGTTCTGGACAGATAAAGTATCTGTACACACACACACACACACACACACCTAGTTTACTAAACATATCCGTTAATTGTGTCTAAAAAAGTCTTTAAATCGATCAGTATTTCAACAGTTAATTCTCTGCTCTTGGCCATTTTTCAAAACTAATGTAAAATATTATTTGTTCTTTTATAACCTGCCTTTTCAAAATGTGTTCAAAAACATTTTAGCAGTATTATTCTTTATATTTATTACTGTATATCAATGTATGTATCAAATCAATTTTACTGTAATAATAGCCACACTTACTACACCTCAAACCTTTGTGTTATCCATTATTTACCACTGTTTTTTCCGAGTCCGAACAGAAAGTTACTGTGGTGCCTGAATATAAATCTAACACTTTGCTGCCATCTAGTGTTCAAGCGGCGGACATTACTTGAACAAGTTACAGTAAACCTATTGTGCTATTTATATCGACACACCGAACGATTTCACAGATATATCTTGATATAAAACTAGGCTTGTGTTTAACTTATTTATTGTACTAGGATTCATTATATTCATTTTTTAAATTATGTAAAACGCTCTATGTTGTCTTAAAATGACCACCCCAAATGCGGCTTTGTGAATTGCCAAATTGGTTCTATTGCTTTGGCGACATCTGGTGGTGAATTTCAAATAAACTAAAACGGCGTCTCATTAATTTGGAGAGGCTCAGTCAAAATACTTGAAATATTTATATGTAATATTTATGTCAATATTTAAATTAGAAATTAGTTTTATATTAGAAATAGTTTTTCTCATTCTAATCTTGTGACATCCTACCAGTAAGGCAACTGTAACAGTCTTTCTTAACACTTCGATAACCTAACATCAGTCTAACAAAATCAGATCACAGGCAGATTTATTTTGTCCATTTAATTTGTTGATTTTTGCCATTTCTCCTATCATATTATCTTAATCCTTCGTATTTTCACTCGTGCCGTGTCTACAGATGTGTTCTTGTTTTTGCCTGCAGCAGCAATTTGTTCTATAAAACTCATGCCTCCATTCTCTGTTTCAGATATGCTGTTTGTTACCATGATTTTACCATTGTAGGCTAAAGCATGCACACGTTAATCTGATCTGAAAATATTTTTAGGCTATTTCTGAAAAATCGGATGGCTTGTCAACTGATAAGGCTATGGTCTTGTTGTCGTGCATGTACTAAGCGCGCACACACACACACACACACAAACACACACACAGGTAATGTGATGCAAAGTTATTTTACGACAATCATATTCCTTTCATTCATCTTTGAATATTAGTTTAGCCAGTAGTGGTTGTATTAATGCTGTGAATCAGTCTTTTAGTTTGAAGTATCATTACTAAAATTGAGGCTGAAAAGACTCACTCCCGGTGGTATTTCCACTCAAAATCATCATAGACCATAATCAGGTAGCGATGGAAAGTGTGTCAATTTGTGATTTAATACAAATTAAAGCATCAAGACAGTTTAGCTCACATTTTTTAATAACATGGCACAATTTACATAACACAAGTTTAAATGAGGAGCATGCTGAAGAAATCAGTCGCTTCACTTTTTTCCTTTTGTACATGATCTAGAAAGGACTTCATTTTTTTACGTACATGATAAACAGCAAAAAAGTTTGTTAACAATCTCTTTGCAATACGCATTTACTAATCACTACTGCTCCTGTCAACATTTTTAATGTTTGATTTAGAAAAAAAAAACACTGCACAACATCTGAATCTCACAGAGTTTGAAGCGCACAACTAAACCTTCAGTGGACTACTAAAATAGATCTTTGCCCATTTAAAAACCAACCTGTCCACTTGCTTAAACCGCTAGCTTTTTTGTCTTTTTAGTTTTGTAGATACAACAGTTTAGGATAGCACTTTTAATACACTGTTAGACCAACGGGAAATAATTTTTTTTTTTCAATTGGCCAGACACCCGCTGAACCAAAGGGAAGGTGTTTGAGATGTTTGGCTTGAATTTTCCCCACAATAGAAGATGTTGCTGTAAGGAAACGTTCCAAATTGCACTCAGTGACCTTGATGGTGGAAGATGCATGAAAAAATAGATTGATCTAAAATATACCTCTACGAGACATAATCATAAGGATTGTCACCACAAAACAAGTTGGGGGGGGGGGGGTCACATGATTTTTCTTCACTGTGCATACTGAGGAAGAAAGATCATGTTTCCAAACAACATGGGATGGTCTAGTTGTGGAGAGAATGCCTGGCTGTGGTGTCTGTCAGATGTCTGAGAGGAAGAGGTGTGGAAGGAGAGTACACAGAGAGAAAGAGGAGGACAAGGACAGAAGTAAAAAGCAGAGAGAGACTGCGAAAGTGAGAGACAGAGGTGTCAAGGTTGTGAGATTCAGAGGTGGACAGAGAGAGAAGGAGAGAAATCCCACGTGTTGCATAGTTGAAGGGCGTTGGAGGGTTATGCCTCGGGGGCGAGATGCACGGTGAACCTTGCCAAGAAGCCACTGCTAGCCGTTACAAAGCAAGAAAACCCATGTGGAAAAGAAACTGCACATTCTGCACTTCAATCTTCAAATCATTTATGTACATTTGTTCAGTAAAGTAAAGCTTTCATAACACCCTTTTTGCATATTGTCGCCACTCGATTTTAGCTGTGAGGAGTTAGCACACTGACTATACATATTATCTACACAGTCGGACCTTCTCGGTAATGGTATGGAAGTAGCTGTACATTCCAAAAAACAGCGCTCTTGGGATGCGTTGTAGGGGAGAAGGGGAGGGGGTTCGGTTTGGGTCCCCTGCCCCCTGGGTTTCTCATCGCTTCAGAGCAAAGTTTCGTTTTCTGTACAAATGCAGGAGTCCACACAAAAAGCAGGAGCAAATAGGATAAAATGTATGCAAAATTTCATTTTCTTCAGTTAATTGTCCACTATTTCGTATTCGATGTTTTCGTTTATACAAAATGAAACAAACAAACAAACAAACAAAAGAAAAACACAAGAAAAACAAACAGGACAAAAAGGTCATTTTCCGTGAGCCTTTCTCCTGGGATTCAGTATACACAGGTATGATACAGTCTTGACTTGCCCAGGGTTAAGTGCTTGCTTTTGAGTTCCACGTTCGATTAGTCTGTCAGGCACATAGCTTGGGCACGTGTGTGTGTCTGAATATTAGCATGTGTGTGTGTGGTTGTGTATATGCGTGCATGTGGTGGGTGGTGTGTCAATTTCATCGCGCCTCGATGTCCTTGTGTGTGTGTGAGGGCGGCCTGTCTCTAAGGTCCGTGCCCAGGGGGGTAGTCCGTCGGGGGGAGCCGGGCCGTGCTCCCAGGGAGGAGATGAGGGGTGGAGGGGCGCTCAGGGAGGCCGTGGGGGGCGTCTTGTTTAGGAGTCCGTTCTGGTGAGCGGCAGCGGCGGCTGCGGCTGCTGCAGCAGCTGCGGCTGGGCTGACGCGCGGGTAGTGCATGCTGGGTAATCCCGGGGCGATGAGCCCGTGATGGGGTAGGTGTGGGTGTGCGTCCAGGGCCGGGTGGTGGACGGGCGGCGGGTGGAGTCGAGCGGCTGCGGCTGCTGCAACGGCGGCCGCGTGCTCGTAGTCCTCACGGAGAGCGTGTAGGCGCTCGCGCTCTTCCAGCGACCGCTCCTGATCGCGCCGCTGCTCCAGCGACAGGGCAGCAGCGGCTGCTGCTGCTGCGGCCGCCGCAGCGTGCGTCTCCCGGTTGAAGTCGTGCGGCTCGCGGTCCCGGTAAGACCTCTCGGCCTCGTAGAGTCGTGGCCCCGCCAGCCGGTGCAGCGGGTCGTTCCGCAGCAGCAGGTCCCGTGTCAGAGGGTCCCGACGGTGGATGTCCAGACCACGGTACGGATCCCTCATGGGGTCCCAGTGGAACGCCGGGTAGGGGAAGCGCTCGGCCCCGGGGATGGGACTGATGCCCATGAAGGGCCCCACCATACGAGTCCTGTCCAGGCCGCCGATGGTGTTCATGGGGTGCACGCTGGCCATGCCCATGGGTCCTGGCATACAGGACGGCGGATGCAGAGAGGGGGCGTGCCCGGGTGCCCCCGCTGTCTGCGCTGAGGCCTGCGAGTGGGGTGGGGGTGGCGGCACCTGGGGGTGCGGGGAGGGCCTGTCCACGGCCGTGTCCGCCTCCTCCTTCCGCTCCTCTTTCACCTTCACCTCGTGGCTCTTCTTGATGGCCTCACCGTACAGCACCTCGGCCTTCTTGTCTAACGCCTCGCGGCTCAGCCCACCGCCGTTGGCCCGCTCCAGCCCACCGACTACAACACCACCAGGACCGCCGCCGATGCCGCCGCCGGGACGCATGTAGGGAGACGTGGTCACCCGGCCCACCGGCTTCTCCTCGGATATCCGGCTGTCGTGGATGACCGGCGTGTCTTTGTCGCCGCCGTTGCCGTGGTGATGATGGTGGTGGTGGTGGTGGTTGTTCTCCTTGAGCTTGTGCTCGTCCAGGCCGCCGTCCTTCCAGGAGTCCACGTGTTCGCGGTCACGTTCACGCTCTCTGTCGCGCTCGCGCTCCTTGGGCTTGTCCTTGTCTTTGTCGCGGGACTCGGAGGGGCCTTGGTGGTTCCGGCCCGGCTCCGGCGGGCGGCTGTGGCCCAGCAGGCCGAGGGGGTTGACGGGGATGGGAGAGGGGTGGCTTGGGTGGCGCTTCTCGGCGCTTTCCCTACAAAAAAACAAAAACAGCAGAGCACTCACTGTTAGTATTCTGATAATGTAAAACACGACATACTCCAGATGGGTGGCCTTGCACATGACCTGGACCCTGGGCCATAAGGCCATTAGTGTCTATTGAGCACCAAAGACCTTCATAAGAACAACTGTAATCTATCTGCGAATCCATCGACTGCGAATCCATCCTGCGAGTCATCTCAGCACGCCTTCTACATGGATCCTGAGTCCTGTTTGTTTGAATGAACTATTTATGTACAGTGGCTAAATGGCAATGGCTATTTATTTTGTTTTCTTCTTTCCCTTTATCCATCTTCTCTTCAATGCAATTTCACTGCATGTTTTGCGTTAGTGACTCATGTATGTGACAAATAAACTCCTTGAATCCTTGAATCAGAACATATTTTCTATCTGACATTTTTCTTTATCATTTAAAATGCCTATGGCATTAATATCAGGATTAAAATTACTTTCAACATTATACTGTATGTTGTCAATTATTAACCAGGTACAATGGCATTTATAATTAATATTGCTTAATACTTATTATATTATATTATTGAATTATGTATGACAGCTTAAGTCAAAGGACAAGCGCTGCATATTTGTCAGTCATAGCACATCACAGAGGTCACATTCAGGGGTCACTCACCTGTCCTTGTCTTCCTTGCTCACGGACGAATCGCGCTTGTCCGACTCGTGGTCCCTGTCGCGGTCGCGCTCGTGCGAGCTGGCCGAAGCGCTGCGCTCCGATTCGGCGGGCTTGATCCAGGGCGGGGGCGTGGGGAAGGAGGGTGGGGTGCGGTGCAGCCGATTCCAGGGCTCATGGCTGCTGCCAAAGGGCTGCTGTGCGTTGGGCGCCTCCTTGTGGCCAAACACGGAGTTGGGCGCTGCACAGAGAAAGGGGAGGCAGACAGCTGAGAGGAAAGCCTCAGTCAAACTACATTCATATCTCCTCTGTTTGCTCCTGGGGATGCATATGGGTTGGCCTAAGCCCCAAGCTGTTTGACAAATGGGAACTAAAATATGCTATGTTTTAAATGTAATCGTTTAAATTATGGACTGCATCTTGAAAAAGTGATGAGACAAATGACAATGCACCAATAAAGTTAAAGAGTTCTCTTCCAAAACATTAAATCTTCTCATAAATTCTTTTAATTTCTTTAAAATTTGTTTTATTTTTCAGGTAACACCAGGCTAGCTGCAGTTCTGTTAATGCCATCTGCTTTGTCATTACTCAAATAAAAAAAAAAACAAAGCTGTAATTTAGCTGATATTTATTGGGATGCACAAGACACCTATATATTTACACGTATATATTTCTGAAAAGAGCCCCAGGGGTGTGTAAGTAGAGGAGACTTACTGAGAGCAGGGTTGCCCAGGCCTCCGAAGGCAGCTGTGCTTAGGGACCCCAGACCTCCAAATGCAGGCGGCCTACAGAACGACTCTGTGATGAAGCAACGCAAGCAGGGTCAATGACAGGACACACACACAAACACACACACACACACACACACACACAATACAGTACACACATACAGTATTTCACACAAACAGAAATAATTCTGAAACCTTTTCTATTTAGTTGACTTATCGACTTATTGTATTAACGTTGACTTATTATAGTTCACTTATTGTATTGTAGGAGTGAATCTAAGCAAAAAAGACATAACTTCCTTAGAGAAGTCGACTGATGACTAAGTGTTTGTGGTACTGTACTGAAAGGCTATCTGTGAGTGTGTGTGGTGATGGGAGGGCAGGCGGGTTTGACTTACGCGGCGTACCTAGGTGGGGCGCCGGCGTGAGGAAGTTGCCAGAGTGATGAGGTGGGTGCCCAAAGGGTGTGGCTGAGGGATGTGTTGAACCTGAGAGAGAGAGAGAGAGAGAGAGAGAGAGAGAGAGAGAGAGAGAGAGAGAGAGAGACGGGCTTAGTTCTTCTGTTTTGTCTTATGTTAGTTGTCTACGCAGTGGCTCCTTTCATCCTATCTGATACACATACACACACACACACACATTCACACGTCTCACACACAAACGCACACACACACATACACACACACACAGCACTTCACTCAGGTTACCATCATTAACCAGGCAGACAGAGAGAAGGCCTCAGTGTTGACAGAGATGTCTGTTCTGCCATGTCAGGCACCTAATGATGCACTGGGGGGAGCAGATAAACAGCTGGGGGACTCCGACTGCATTCAAATGACTTTCAGAGATCAAGGGGGGAGAAATACACACACTAAGCTACAGTAAAACACCTGTAGCATTTCATTGAATACCCTTTATTAAAGTGTCACATTCAAATGCAATAAGTTTGATGATGATTTTGACAACTTCATTATCTCCTGTGTTATTGCCTTGTAAGAAAACTTTATCTGGGATGATTTCTGATCTGTTCTATCAGACCATGTAAACTCAATTAGCATGTGGTGTTAGCATAATACAGTATTTAGGCCTACAATAAATAACTGAAATTGAAAGAAATTTTAATGCAATGCTTTGGAGAGAGTCACATTTCACAGACCTCTATCTGTGTCATCTCTCGGAATTTACGAATTTCTAAATCTACTAACCAAGTTGCTGTACATGTGTTCATCAGATCGTAGTGATCACGCTAGCTAGGAGTACAGTATGCTTAGTGGACACTATAGCCCAACATTATTCCTCTGTCCACATCTTTTACTGTCTATGCACAAGACAGTAGGACTACTAGGTGCAACCAAAGATTGGACTGGCTTGCAACAATGGCCTTGATCAAAGGTTCTCTGTTTGCTCAGTTATCTTAGCTACTGTATAAGCCATCATCAAAATCATTGCAGTGCACTCATTCTCCTATCAATCTCATTGGCTCAGAATGTACAGTACTTCTGCATACAAATCAGGTCCTTTGCTCAGAGTGATATGTCTGGGATGACGTGTGACGTATGGGCACCACCACCATGGCACCAATAGAGATATTAAGGACACCACGGTGCTAGATTAATGCACTTATCACTGCAACAGAGTCTGCAGTTTTGCATACATGCACCCACACACATTACACAACACAGAACTGTGCTGAACATACACGGAACCGTGGCTCACCTGCCGCCGAAAAGAGCGTTGCGGGCCGCGCCAAGTCGTGTGGGTGATGGATCGCGCCAAAGAGGCTGGGGCCCGGGGGTCGACTCAGGAACTCCGGCTTGAGGCCAAAGTCCAGCTTGTGCGGATCGACCTGCATCTGCTGCTGGAGAACGGCACACCGCAGAGAAGACCGCATGAGAAACACCAGCCAAACAGGGCCTTAGTTCAGCCTCTAGCCGCGTAGGCTAACACCGGACAACCATTGGGTTAAATACAGATTGTGCATATGTGCATTGTTACAGTAATACAGATTGTACACTCATCTTGTTAGTGGTCTACAGAAGCCATGTCTTAACAGTAGGAGTGGAAATTACCATTATAAAATATGAACATCTAACAGACACTGGTAAATAAATCCGTTTCACACACACACACACACACACACACACACACAGACACCGGGCTAATTCCTAACAAATACACACCCTACTGTGCTTTCTCTGGACAAAAGAGATCTCTGTACACACAACCCTGGGCTGGATCTGTTGTTATCCTGTTATACCTCACCCATCCCCATGAAATAAACACACACACACACACACACACACACACACACAGACAGAGTCAGATAGAGAGCGAGACAGTGGAGCTCTGTGAGGCTTATCTGAGGACTGACCTTGACCTTCTGTTGGTGGTGGTAAATCTGCCAAGCGATGTGGACGTGCATGGCGCACCACTTCCCCGGTTTCTACACAGCAAACAACCACACAAAAAAGCCATCAGATGCAGAGAACGACCTGCACTCACAAATCCATGCAATGCTTCAACATATCATCAGTGCTCTATTCAAATAGGACAAAATGGTGACAGAGACTGTAGGTTTACTGCTCTCTTATATACTGTCAGTCTTAAGATTCTGTTTTAACAGTAATTACATGTTTTGTGGCACTGAAACATGAAAACCTATCAAACTGGTTGAACTGTGCCTTATTTATATATTATATATATTATTCTATATGATGACCAATCAAAGTCTGTCCCTCCTAATGTGATCCAGCTGGGTGGCTGGAATTGTGCGTAAGTGTGCGAATTTAAAAATGCTGCTGTTCTGAGATCAGCAGAGACATATCCCCTGACATCCGAGGATTTAGGTATGTGTGTCTATCAAGTGTCTATCGAGTCAAGAGTAAGGGACTTACCCTGAGAATGGGCCTGAATGGATCCGTCAACTAGAAAAACAGAGAGAGAGAGAGAGAGAGAGATGGGGGAAAAAAGGGGGGATGCATGGTTACACATTTGTCACTCAACTCCTCTAATTAGCCGCTGAGCATCGCTTCATTACTGACCAAATTAAAACGCTGAAATTTCCCTTTCTAATGAAGCGATGCTGGGAATAATTAGCACGCTTCCCATGGCCCCCTTCCTCCCACCACCACATACCCACACATCTCAAGCTGCTCAACATGGCCAACGCGTAATGCCAGCCAAACAGTCACGCGCACACACCCACACACACTCACACACCCACACACACAAACACGGGCTCATCAGCCAGCATGGACATGTGGTAGACCTTAAACTACAAACACACTCTCGCGCGCACACATGCACACACACACACACACACACATGTCCATTCCAATCGAGACAGTTTCACAGATGGATAATTTATCCCCCACTACTAGTGCAAGAGAGATGAATCTTAAACAGCTCCCAAAGAGAGAGAGAGAGAGAGATGGGATAGCCTAGCCTTGAAAAACAGATCTGGAATAAGAGCCTGTTAAGAATGCCAGATCAATGAGGCCCACATCCATAGGAGGTTTAGTGGCAACTGGACGGCAAATTGATCTCATTAATCTTTCTCCCTCTGCCATTACTAATAAGTGCCTGTGAGTGTGTGTGTGTGTGTGTGTGCGTTCAGTGCACACATCTACTATCTGTGTGTTTTTTTTCTGGGCTGGTGTTTGTGCATATTTGTGTGGGTATTTTTTCTTTTTTTTTGTGTGTGTATATGTGTGTGTGTGTGTGTGTGAGCATCTCTGAGTGTTTGCATACCCGAGGATCCTTCTGGAGGAGTGTGTGGGGCAAGGCCCCAGGCCTGGCTGCCACATCAAGGGGACTGGACGTCTAAAAAATACACAAACACACACACGCACACACACACACAGAGCACATGTGAGGACACAGACTCTAGCAAACAAGCCTCATTCAATTCATCTCAGCAGTGCACAGAGAACAGCCCTCTACAGAAAATCTATTTCTTTCCTCATCACTACCACCACTATAACAATCAATTCCAAACACACTTGGCTAAATGACAGTTTTTGAAAGTGATTACCCTGAATGGCTGTCATCATCGAACAGGTATGTGTGTATGTGTATGTGTGTGTGTGTGTGTGTGTGTGTGTGTTTACAGGAGCTGGGCAGAGAAGGCCTGATCTACAAGAATTCTATTGCTCATCACAAGACATGTACTGCTTCATGGGGAGTGTTGTACAATGTGTATAGTCAGGTCACTGCATGTGTGTGTGTGTGTGTGTGTGTGTGTGTGTGTGTGTATGTGTGTACATACCTTGGGCTGGAAGGCCCCCTGGAGAGATCCAAAGGGCCCGGTTGGTGGGATGACTGGGGGAATGCCGGAGACGGTGGGGGGGTAGGAGTGGAACAGCTGAGAAAAGACACAGAGGAGAGATTGCCTTTCAGCCCCTCCGGTGGCTCACATGCAAAACACACAGCTGCCACGCAAAACACACTTTTGCACCCAGTTTCATGAGGTGCCATGACTCTTGATGTGGAGCCCACTTGAGAGAGAGTGAGAGAGAGAGCTCCCACTTTCGAATCAAACCTGATGGCCATTCACGCTGTCAAAACGAACCGGGATTTACATAGGTCCTAGAAGGCCCTACAGCTTTTCAATTGGATTTACGACCACTTCTGACAACATTTGTTGGCCTTTTTTCTCTTGCACATGCGATAATTGCAAGTTACTTTTACAGCATCACAGCCTGCCCATACACAGGCACTGTGGCCACTCGACCAAAGATATTAAAATAATCATCTGCCTGAGCATGACACTCCATTACCGTGTGCGCAAAGCATGTAATCGACATTAAGAGGCCATTACTGCGGAGGGAAGATACAAAAAAACGTGGAGTGACCTTGCTTTGTGCAGTCAAATAATAACGGCTACAAATAATAATTACACTGATTCCAGATCGACTGAAGAGAACGGGGTGGCCCGTTGTTGGCGTCGCCGTCGTATAATTACAAGAGTGTCATTCGAAACTGTCACAAAGAAAGCGCAGGGTTTTATATAGGCGTCTCTGTTTCAAATAGGGGCTGGGTTGTGTGTGTGTGTGTGTGTGGAGGGGGGCTGTTGGGGGAGCTGTGATTACGGTGATGGCTCCGGTACGGAGGCCGTCTCTCGATGGGGGTAATTGCTGCTTTTATGCTTCTCATGAAGAGTGGCTGAATAGGCTGACACGCCACTGGAGTTATTTATGTCGTGAGGCCGTGACAGTCGGAACATGAGAGCTTGCACATACATACACATGTAACATATGACGCATGCATAATACACAGTATACACAAACCAAAACCCTTTGACGAGCTTAACTTCAACATATGCAGGAAAAAAGGGGTGGTCGTGAAATGTAGACAGTTATGAGTCGGCAAGCAGAACTGGCAAGCAAAACCCGCTGCACACAAGAAGCAGCCATTGCATATTAACATATGAGCATATGAGCACTAATGAATGACATGGGCAATAGCTGGACTTGTGAAGCAGACCAGCACTGCATGCTGGCCCATGATTCAAAGCGCTTGGCTCTCTATCCACCTTGGAAATAGATGATCACAAAATGACTACTTGACTAGTTTGCAATAATACAGTCATTTCCAAAGTATTAGTCACATCATGCATTAACCATTCTTTTTTCTCATGATATGAAATAGATGATTCACGTCAGAAATACAAAAATGCAAACCAGAAAAACAAAAACATCCGCTGTATTAAGCACACAGCAGAAGAGATCAATGCGTAAATCCTACGCTGAGAGTGAGGGAAATGACAGCACCAGTGACTGGAGGGCAATTGAATCCTACACGGTCACTCTTGTGCTCGGAGGGTAAATAAATGACACCTTAATGAGGGTGGGGAAGCTGCGCTCCTCAGACGATCCGCTAATCACACTGGGTGCTAATACTGCCCTGAAGCAACTGTTCATAAATAAGCAATTTGGAGCAATCGCACAAATCACCAGCATAAATAAGTAATTATACGCAAGTCAACAATTGGCTCGTAATTAAACAGCCTCACAGCTGACAGTCTTCTTCTCTATTCTAGCCACCCCTACAGACTCAGCCTAGAGTTGTCTGGCGTACACGGTTAAGTCAGTCTGCCAGTCTGTGGGCCTCATATTCAGTCTGAAGAGTGCAGGCGTATGTGGTGATGGAGTGTGTGGATGGAGAAAGGGTGAGGCTGCTACACACACACGCACACACACACACACACACACACAAGCGCAGCCACAGGCAGGCGGGATGGGGATAGGGTGGAGGTGGGTGGATGGAGGGAAGGAGGCAGAATGCGTGTTAGCTACACATGAAGAAAAAAATAGAACACATCAAACGGAGCGGTAACTCACGCTGTGCCGGTAGAAGGGGTCGACTTTAGTCGGGTATTTGTCAAACTGTGAAAGGAATGAGACAAACAGAACTCAGACACACGAGCGCATGGGAGTGGTGAGACAAAAGCATTTATTTCTCCCCCCCCCTTTCTTTTCTCTTTTTCCTAAGGCCACAAGGGGCCTGGTTCCTTTCTTTCTTTCTTTCTTTCTTTTCAGAAAAGACAACGTGGCGGGCCTCAGGTCAACACATTCACACGGAAACACAAATCAACCCAGCCCTGTCGCTCAGCGCTTCAAGCAATACTGAACAAATAAATTCAGTATTGCTTGTATATACATTTGTGTGTGTGTCTGTGTCTGTGTATGTGTGTGTCTGGATGGGTGTATGCGTCTTTGCCAACCCAACATCAAAGCTCAAACAAATCTAAAAATTTCAAAACGACATCTGGTGGTTTATTTGCCATTTTGGGGAGCTCGACACGATACCCCCTCCACGCGTCTCATTAGTGGTGAAACTGCAAGGCTCATTTTCCTTTCTTTTGGCGCCCAGCCGTTGCTGTGGCGACCCGCAGCCCCCTGGCCGTCGCAACAGACCGCCTCAGCCAAACACTTCCAGTGCCCCGCCATTTCCTGGGGCCCGGAGAGTAATCTGACCATGGCTGAGGGAGATCTGTTTCCCCCTGGTCTCGTGGCGAGGGCGCTGTGGTTCTCTGGGTAAGGGCTTTTATGGCCTCGTTAGATTTCAGAGACGTCTCGAGTCAACGAGTTTGCACAGCGCATGGGAGACCTGAGGGGGGATGTGTGCGTGCGAGTGAGTGAGTGTGTGTGTGTGTGTGTGTGTGCGCGCGTTTATAAGTGTACGCGTAAATAAGAAATGATGTTTGTGTGACAGGGTATTTGTATATATGTACGTGTATGTATACATGGATGTATGCGACTACAGTATGTCTGCATGTCAATGAGAAACTGTGTGTGTGTGTGTGTGTGTGTGTGTGCCTGCTAAAGCTGAAGGGTTTTAAGATGAACTGCACACTGGCAGCCCAAAGTCCTTGCACATGTAACGCAAACCTCCCCATCCTGCTTAAGTCAGTGATGTCATTAGAGCCAGAAGGGATAAGCTGGTAGGGGCTCACAAAAGCCTGGCTGAAACTGAGACACACCAGGAGAGAGAGGGAGGGGGTAGAGAGGGAGAGAGAGAGAGAGAGAGAGAGAGAGAGAGAGAGAGAGTGAGAGAGAGATGGAGAGAAGGCAGAAAGAGACAGAAAGAGAGAGAGAGCGGGCAGACCGCATTAAGATGGGCGAAGGGGACGAAGGACGGAGCCAGAGAAAACACAAGGGAAGAAAAGCACCACCCCAGATGGCCTGGCACTGGGCACTGGCATGGACCCGTGAAAGATCCGCGCCACAGCCTGTGCCTGTCTGGAGAGTTGTGGTAAGCTCGGAGACGCACGGGAATGGCTGCGACACTGGCAGCCTTGGAGAAAGCCCTGCCTTATCCCAGAGACCAGAAACCCTGACCAACTACAGGAGACAGATCTCCTCAAACACACACACAAACACACACACACACACACTTATTTCATAAACACTCATACAAGAAAACCCCACACACCACATCAGAACAAACACACTTGAACAACATTTTCCTTACATGCTATCCTGCCCTTAAAAGCTGGTTGCACACTAACGGATGGTGCAGCCAACACAGATTTTTCCTGTTAAGTGTTTGATTTATTATTCCCAAAGCAATCCAAAATCAGACCAAGAATTATTCAATTGTGTTTAATTCAATTGAATTTGATCAGACACAGGACTTCTCCTGTTTTCCGCTAAACTCTAGCTTATACTCTGTTCCCTTCAAAAAGAAAATAAACCTCAATCTCCTGACACTCCGTAATAACCTACAATGTTCCACGCCAACCCAAAAACGAGGTAGCCTGCAGAGCCTCAGTGGTTGGAAAAAATATCACCAATGGATGGAAAATGTAAGCAACTCTGACATGCTGTTGGATGGCTTGCTCTGCCCAGAACAGGCTAGCAAAACTTAACACTAAGTACATACAGTATACGTAATGTGCATGAGAATGGATGCCTTGTGGAAGAACAGGGAGCAAACTGACTTTATTTCAATGCGGGTAAGACGTGGTCTGGCTATCGTCTGTTGTAGGAGGAAGCTAACCTTAGCATTAGTGCCTAAGAACAAGGCCTGTGAGGCTCTCTGACGAAACCCAATGTTCACTCTCCTACACGCTCCTCAAACTGCATTACTGATGAGAGCGGAATAATAACGACACATGATGTAAAAATAAATTCAAATCGTAAATAAATATTAAACCTCTCAATCCTCACCTCTGCCTCCTATTTGCAACCCACCCTTCCCACATGAACACACACAGACACCTTTGCTTGTTTGTTTTAGTGCCTTTTCAGGAGTGGTGTTATCCACACAGCCACACATCTCTCATCCAAACCCACAATATCACAGATATCTTAATGTATATCATTATTAATACGAACAATAACAATAATATTTTTGGAGTTGTGTTCTACTTATCCTCACATTTCTGGCTGGGGTACGCACCATGGGCGGTGCAGGCGTGGGCATGATGGCCGGGTGGGGGAAGGGCGTGAAGGTGTGCTGGTGTGTGTGCTGGTGTGTGTGCTGGTGCTGGTGCTGGTGCTGGTGCTGATGCTGGTGCTGGTGGAACTCGGTGCGCAGGTAGGGCGGCGGGCCCAGCGAGGCCCCGCGATCGGCGCTCTGCGAGGCCAGGAAGCGAGTGTTCAGCTCCTGCCTCAGCAGGTCTTGCTCTGTGGAGGGGGGGGGGGGGAGAGAGAAAGAGGGGGGGGGGGGGGGGGGGGGGGGGGGGGGGGGAGAAGAGAGAAAGAGAGGGAGGGAGAGGGAAGGAGGGGGAGGGAGAGAGAGAATGTCTATCAAATCTCACTACACAAATCTAAAGATATGGCTTCCATTGCTTTTCCAAGTTTACATAAAATATGAGGGTGAAACATTTAAAAAAAACAAATGCACCAGATACACACACACACACACACACACACACACACACACATTTGAGAGGAAGGACAGAAGGACACCCAATGACACACAAGAGGCAAATAAAAACACAAGCGAAGAGACGTGTTTGGTGTGTGTGTGTGTGTGTGTGTGTGTGTGTATGTGTGTCTCGTCTATTCTCGTGAGCAGCGCTTCATGGGTGGGTGGGGTGTTACCTGAGTAGGCGCTGGCGGCCGCGGGGTGTCCGGGCACAGGCAGGGTGCTGGAGGTCAGTGGAGGAGGTGGGGGCAGGGCGGCGGGGGGGCGCGAACATGCTGGGGTGGTGCGGGTGTGGCCCGGTTCCGGGGAAGGTGTTGGCCGGGGGCAGGGGCAGCGGGAAGGACGAGCCCGCGCCTGCAGGGGGCAGTGCAGATGGGTGCGATTGCAGGTGGGGGGCAGCAGGGGGCGCCGCCGATGGAGGGGCCAGGGGAGGGGGTCCGCTCTGGGACTTCCCTGGAGTACTGCTGCGACTGCTGCTGCTGCTGGAGACAGAGAGAGAGAGAGAGACAGAGAGAGAGAGAGAGAGAGAGAGAGAGAGAGAGAGAGACCAGAAAGAGAGACAGAACATTTTAAGATTTATTACAGCTATATCAGAAGTATTCCTTACAGCTTCACAGCTTCATATATGGACATAATCTGACACCAGAAGACTTCTTTGTGTTACAAACACACTAGCCCGACACAAGTGTGTTATGTATGCAAGCATGTAAGGTACAGCCGTGACACAACAGCTGTGACACAAATGCATGCCATAGCTGAGTACAATAGCGTGCCACACACATCACCTGTTCCCTGAGCTAGCTCCTTCACCACCCTGTGAACACACATAGCCCCAGAGAGCAGCGCAGACTTCAACACCATTACCAAGTGCTGCTGGCGCACCCTAGCTAACTCCCAGAGCTACAAAAGGCTCTGTGAACATGATACCCTGTGTGGGCTTAGGTCCTCACCTGCCTGCCTGCCTGGCTGGCTGAGTGCATTAGGGAAGTGGAGCTCAATTTTGTTTTGGTTCAGGAGCTATGGGGGAGGTTTGTATAGGGGAAATTAGTTGTGTAGGGTCTGAGAGTAGAAACAGAGCTGATGCTGTGTTTGTGTGTGTGTGTGTGTGTGTGTGTGTGTGTGTGTTGGGGGGTGGGGAGCAGAGAGCTGTGCAGGCCATTGTTTCTGAGCAGCTTCTCCCAGGGAGACTTGGAGATGTCTCTTCTTCCTCGTCTCCCAGATGTCCAATGATTTTCACACTCAAAGCCATTCAACTCATACGGCCACTGTATCAATGCCAGTGAGTGTGCAGAAAGGGGGGAGGGTGTCTGAGGTAGCCAGTAGCCAGGGGAGTACTGATGTCAGTACTGAGATTAGCAGTCGGATCATGTGTGTATACCTCAAGAATATATGTATGCGTGTGTGTGTGTGTGTGTGTGTGTGTGTGTGTGTGTGTGTGTTTGTTTGTCTCTCTTCCCTGTTTCTCTTCCCTCTCTAACTCTCACCAGAGTTGTAGAAGCTGCAGTTTCACCAAAGCTCTAGTATGCACTGTTAATTAAACTAGCATTCCTAGTGTCAATGTACCATGGTTTCTACATACCTCTCACACCTCATAATCCATGTTTACTAGTCTGACACACACTATGCAGCTGTGCTGCGGCTGTTGCAACGCTGTAGCAACACAGTAGTAACACTGTTCTATTTATTTTCTATTTATTTATGAATCATATTTTTCTATTGATCTATTCATTTATACATGGTGTTTTGAGTAATTATTTATCAATGCTTGTTTATTTACTGGCCTGATTATTTATTGGCTGTTTACAGTCTCGCCGGCTTACCTCAGGCCGTTGAGAGTCAGGCTGCTCCCGTAGGCAGGCAGGGGCCGTGGGTGGCAGCGGGAGGGCGGCCTCTGGTGGCTGGGAAGAGCGGGCGAGGGCGGGTGGTTCTGGGGGCCCGGTGTTGGGGGAGGCCGCGGGTGTGCGTGCGAGGGATGCGCCGACGGGAGCTCGGGGCGCTCGGGAAGCTGGGGCGGCCGCGGAGGCGCTGCCTGGGACGGCTCGGGACCCTGGGCGAGAGGCAGGGTGGCGGACGGCGCGACGGCAGGCTGCTGAGGCGGTGGCGGTGGAGGAGGAGGAGGAGGTCTCCGAGGAGGCGAAGGGCGGGATGACGTTGGCTGTTGGAAACGGAGGTGCTGCTGCTTCTGCTGGTGGTGGTTGTGGTGTTGGTGGTAGTGCTGTTGGTGGTGGTGGTGGTTGTGGTGGTTGTGTTGGAGACGGTGATGGTGCGGCGGCTGACTCTGAGCTGCCAGCGAAGGTCGTATGGGCACCAGAGAAGGCTGGAGGGGGTGGGGATGTGAGGGGTGAGGGGGTGCCGGTGGCTTGAGCGGCTGGGGGGTGCCGTTGGGGGTGGCAGCGGCAGCGGCGGGGGCGGGTGGAGTGTGCTGCTCCCGGCCGCTCTCGAGGCTCTTCTCTTGGCTGCGCTCTAGGCCTGACACTTTGGGCACGCCCAGGCCTCGCAGCTCCTGGCTGGCATTGGTGGACAGCGGATCAACGCCAAAATCTGGAACTGGACAGAGACAAAACAGAGAGGGGGTTGTGGTGTTAAAAACTATTGCCACATCACATCACATTCACACATAATAGGAATCATATCCCTCTGTTACAAGGCTTCATATATCCTGCAATTTACATCCACAAAAGAGAAATAAAAATAATGACAGAGAGAAAGAGAGACGGAGTGAAAAGAATGATAATGTACAGAAACAGAGATAGAGAGAAAGTGTGAGAATGGAAAGAGAGAAACGGTACAGTCAGCATGGAAGACGCCACACATCAAGATGTCACTGTCACCCCCGCCAACCTGCTCTGACAGCGCTGGACCCAGCCATCACATCCTTCACAGAAACACGTTTGGTTTTTCAAAGCACAGGAACACAAACGCACACACACACTAAACAACTCCTACTGGCAGGCCGCCTCATGCAGGACAGAGAGAGAGAGAGAGAGAGAGAAGAGAGAAAGAGAGAGAGATGAGAAGCGCAAGTGACACATCTGAAGAGGAACTGTGGCGGTGCGTGTCCGGGGTTACTGAAACCTCAATAATCTGACATCTGAGTGACAAGGACCAGGGTGAGAGAAACAAAGACTCTGCCAAAGCACAACAGCGGGCCTGACATGACAAGCAAACACACACATACTCTCTCTCTCTCTCTGACACACACACACGTGCACACCAAAGCTGACGGATAAATTAAAACTCGGCGTGGGATAAACAAAGAGTAAACAAACACTCGCTGCGTCGCACAGAGAGAGAGAGGCCACCTTCAGAGGTGACAACAAACGGACTGGGCGGCGTGTTTCCGCCAGAGCCGGTGCCAAGCTGCCAACTTGATGGGGAATTTTGCTGAGACGCGGCTGTCTGCAGACTAGCCGGTGTTCAGAGCTTCAAAAGGAACTTGTTTTATTTTCTTGTTTTTGTTAAGGTGTTTTTGTTTTCACAGGCTGAGGGACATCACAGATGCAAGCAGACTGGTAAAGAAAAGGCGTGTGTGTGTGTGTCTTGACAGCATCTGTGTGAGAAACAGACCTGTCTGAGACTGACAACACTATTAAGATTAGTTAGTGAGTATGCACTGCATGCAAGTGTGTGTGTGTGTGTGTGTGTGTGTGTGAACATGGCCAATACAGAGTATCCTAGCATAGTGCTGGGGGTCACTGATGGTCTGCTGAGACGGGCATGTTGGGCCAACATCACAGGGGCTTGGGGGCTATGGCCCAGTTACCCACAATGCACCATGCTGAGTGGTCATCTGGAGCCAGTTCGCTTTTTTTCCACAGACAGCAAACAGCTGTGTGTCAGTGAGCTGGCTAAGTCCATTGTTTAGTCAGTTGGTACATTAGATTTCAGCTCTTTTCCTGTGGATGTTTAAAAATGTGTGTATATTTTGTGTGCATGTGTCTGTATAGGAAAGAGATATAAAGAGAGAGAGAGAGAGAGAAGGGGGTAGAGAGAGAAAGAGACTGAGCTTAGGTTCTCTGCCATGTCCCCTGAGAGCGTGCTCGATTTCACAGAAACCCAGGCAGCTCTAGGGAGATGACAGCGCATATATAACCTGTAATCAACTCCTATCCTCAACCCCTCCAGGGCCTCTCACACACACACACACACACACACACACACAGACACACACAACCACAACCACACACACACACACACACACACAGCTGAGCTGGTTTTATGGATGGTTACGCCCACATGACAAGGCCTCTGGGGGCCGCCAAGGGCCTTATGCTACTGGCTGCCCAGGAAGCATGGGGAAGGACTGGCTGAGACTCGATGTGTTCAAGGGTCCCTACGGGATTTGTGACAGCAGGCATATGTGTGTGTGTTTGTGTGTGTGTGTG
>JAGFZM010000052.1:2380064-2402487 GCA_017657215.1 Limnothrissa miodon | reverse complement strand
TTCCAGAATCTGCTATAAAAACAACAATGACATTTTAGAAAAAGACAAAGGAGAATAAAAAGAAAACGATAAAGAGGACAGAAGAGGGACACCACGTCCACAACCAATAAGAATGGCAGGGCTATTCTGCAGACTGCAACTGACAAAAACAATAACGGTATCTTCCGAAAAATATCTTATTTTTCCTCTTGTGTACCATAGCAGTAGAGGTTGAGGAGAAGATGAAAAGAAAAGAGGAATTACTAAGAGATGGATAGAGACAGAGAGAGAGAGAGAGAGAGAGAGAGAGAGAGAGAGAAGCTCTGTCTGTCCATCCTGCAGGGGCCTGGCCAGGTTACAGCCTTCTCTGGATTCCTCCCTCGGGAGCTGTAAAGTACTGAGGCCCGTCAGCGTCCGACAGAGGGGACAAACAGCCTTAAAAACACTTAGGGCTCCTTCAAGGAGGTCTGGAGCGGGGCTCCTCGAGGAAGCCATAAATCACCCGCTCAGAGAACTTAAGAAGAAACAGAGCACACACCGAGAAAGAGAGAAAGAGAGAGAGAGAGAGAGAGAGAGAGAGAGAGAGGAGCAGAAGGGAGAGACGCAGTAGGGTTGACTGAGAGGTCCTTCAAGGGCAAATGACTGTGGAGACAAGAGAAAAATTTTCCAAAAAAAAAAGACAGGAAGAGTGAGACAGAAAAAATAACTTTCTGCAGTTGGACTGAAGCGTTCTGTGCTCAGCCTGGGATTTTGACAGACTCCCAGTGCAGCCATTAAAATAAATCTATTCGTCGCTCTCCTTTGTCAGGTGGCTGTGTGCTCCGCGTACACCCTGCGAGCCCTGCAGAGGCTCTGGCGGGGATCGTTCTCCAGGACAGCGCCGCTCGGTTTCCCACTGGAAGGGCGGGTGTGCGACAGCTCCCACAATGCAGCGGTGACAGACAGCCCCTGAAAAGGGAGCTAATGCACTCCCAGAATGCTCCGCTCTCTGGAGAGTGCTCCCAGGCTGCGGCGCGAGGTGAGCCCTTCAGCGTTGTTTGTCTGCCTCCAGCCTCGCCTCTCGCACTCAGGCGTGCACTCACGCATTTTTTTTTCTCGTACGTTATTCTCTCGACCGTGTCACTAGAGCCACAAATTGCGCCCTTAACACCCCCCCTGTTCGACCCGGGCCCCCGCATTCCCACCTGAGTGCCAGCAGACGGCTCTTGAGCGGCTCGCAATTGGCTGGCGGAGCGCTCTTCAGAGCTCGTTTCCGTGGCGAGGACAAGAGCGCGCTACTTAAGCCCTGCATCGCCCGCAGCTCTCCACGCTGCCCAGTTTCATTTCCATATTACCCATTATCTCAACTCACACTCCAAGATCACACACACACACAAACACACACATTTGTAGAGAACACACAGAAACAGTGAGCCTGAGAGATCCACGCTGACGGTTTTACTGCCCACATTAATAGAGACAACGTAAACTAAACCTCAAGCACCACACTCAGTGACACACATCAGAATTTAAATGAGCATATTCTCACACTGTATGCATGTTTCGCTTAAATGCTACATGCTCATTTGCATGGTAAACAGTCATTGCTACAGTAGACTGCAATGGGAGACACCGTAGCTTTGCCTGTGGCACTAAGTCCAATCAGATGCAGGTCTTTGAGGCCGAGCCTTTAAGGTCAGAGGTCTTTCAGCCCTGCGGATGGCTATTTTAACTCTCCGTAACAGCAGCAGCCCATTGTCCATATCATCGTGCCGGACAGATGCTGCGCACAAGTTGGTGGTAATCCATTTAGTCCGCTGAGAGAGGGCACTTGAGCTGCGGTGGCCATCATGGCAAAGTGCTGCGGGGAGAGATTATGAGGGTCGTCGCCTGGACCCTCCACCCCAACGCCCCTCCCCAACTCCCCAACCCCCCCACCCCAGTCTCTAATCGTGTGATGCGTATCAGTGCGGGGCTTTTCTGGTGACAGGCCACTCTGTCCTCTTATCTGAGAAAGGGAGAGCCTTTCTATCTCGACTTTCCTGGGGGAAGCCTATTAGTCTGGCAGGGGCCAGGGAGGTGTCTCTGAGCAGAGCCAGTGGCGACGTGCTAGCGGCAGCTAGGAAAAAGAAAGAGAGAGAGAGAGAGAGAAAATCTAACACACCTGTGACAAGCTTAGTTTCGCGAGTTTGACTTTTGCGACTGCGGGCAAGAAGGGGTAAATAAACAGACACAGCGTGTAATTAACATGGCTGAAAAGCTGTGACTGATGCCTCACCTCCTGGCTGTTTGACAGAGAAACATTTAATGATTCTTGGTTAAAAGGAGTGTGAGCGAGGGCTAAATTAGATGTGTGCGCGAGGGAAGGAGAGAGACAGATAACGAGAGAGAGAGAGAGAAAGAGAGAGATTTGTAAATTTGTACGTGCAGCATTGTGAGAGGAAGGAAGGGAGACAGAGCGAGTGAGAGCGGGAGACAGGGAGAAAGAAAATAACACCACCAGCAATTACCACCCATGTCTATTAGGAGTCGAGGGGGTGTCATGTTGTGTGGATTGAGGGGAGGAGTGCCTGCTTGCAGAGGCCCCAAAACAAAGCCATCACACGCTGGATTCCTTTGCAAATAAGACACAGGCCATTAGCAATCAAGCTGCAAGCCAACTGCTCCGAGCAAGGCTGTTTTACGGTGACAGTAATTGCCGTGTAGCTTTTGGACGCGACCACCACCGCCGGCAGGGAAATTGAAGCAGAGAAAAAAGAAACCAAACAAACAAACAAAAAAAAGAAGAGCCAACACAAAGACTCAGGTGACTTGCTGAGAGACAGGCCGCACCAATCAGACGTGGGCTGGCAAGCCTCCCGGCTTCTGCTTCCCGTAATCAAAGCGAGATGGCAGACCGGGATTGTGCATGTAGCAGCACAAGGGAGCCAGGCTTAACACCACAGTTTAATGACCGGCGTTTGGTTTTTAAAACTCCACCTGGATTGCGTCTGTTTTGCAGAATGCCAAATGAAAAGTGAGCAAGGGAAAGCAGGGCAGCAGCCAGCGACGGCAGCAGAGCACAAAAACAAATCACTAAATCAAACACTGACTGCGCTTTGGTGTCCATCTTGTTTCCTCTCTCCCACCCCCCAACCAGTCGGATCTGGCGAGAAGGCCCCATAGGCCCGTGTTTAGCCCTGACAGGCTGGGTATTAGTGGAAGTGAGATCCCTGGCTGGAAGCACAATGGAGACTGCACCCCCCCCCCCCCAACCCCTATCTCCTTGTATGTTGTGCCCCCACCTCTGCCAGTTCAACGAGTCAGTCAAAGCTCAGCCGGAGAGCCGGTAAGCATTTTCATGTGTACCAACAAGAATTTCCACACACACACACACACACACACAAATAAAAGAGCAGAAGGAAAAAGCAAACAAGCAAAAGCTTTTACTCCTGCCTTTGGGCAAATATCGACATTTATCTGCGCACAATCTAGCCGCTCAGTTTCTGGAGTCGTTTTTTTTTGTCCTGAGGGTTGAATTTGAGCCTCAGTAATCCCTGAGAAGGAAAATCACACACACACACACACACACACACTTTTTTTATCTTGCAAATCCCTTGACTAAAATCCCTCTGAAGCAAAGTTGGAGCGCACCTGGGTTTAGAAAGGACGATCCCCGTCCAGGGCATTAACAGCAGCAGTGGTGGAATTAGCACATGCCAAAGGAAAAAGCAGACTTTGGATGTAAAGCGGAGAAAGGAGGGGGGAAAAAAAGCATGGCTAACATTTAAATGGTAATGAGGGCCAGAGAAAAGGATGACCTCTCCCCTTAAAAAGGAAAGAGAGAGAGAGAGAAATAGGAAGGGAGTGATAGATAGAGAGAGGAGGAATGAGAGAGAGGGTTGAAAGAGAGGGGGAGTATTTGTGTTCTGTTTCTCAAGCAAGAAGCTTGGAGCGGGGAGGAGAGAGGCGCCGCGGTGTTGATTTAGGCAACACAAAAGGGAGCCCTAACCTTTTCAGAGGGGAACCGAAATCACCCCACGGAGGTGTCTCCATTAAATTTCACCCCCTTCAAGAAAAAAACAACAACAACAAAAAAAAACGAAGGAAGTCCCCTCTATGACGAGTGGCTATTCAACGGCTGGTGGACACCGCCCATCAAAGGCTGAAGGGGGACCATCAAAGAGCAAGAATGTGGGAAATGTGTTTTCTTTTTCTTTCCTTTTTTTGTTGTTGGAGGGGCGGGTGAGGAGTGAGAGGTTGGGGCAGAACAAGGGAGGGCTTGCCGGCATCAATCAGTCTCCTACACTCCTACACTCTCTCTCCATCTTTCCATGTCTCTCTGCCTAGCTCTCTCTTCTGCCCCCCCCCAGCTTCCTCCAATGGCTCTATCCTGGTAACACACCACTGTGGAGGAATGCCCATTCAGAGGAGGAGGCCTTCATTCTTTGCCCCACACCCTCGGGTACGGAGAGAAGGAAAAGGAAAAGCAAAACAGTGAAAGCTTTGACTGGAGGGGTCTGGAGGGGTAAATTAGCGGCGTGGCGACCGTGTCAGATGCTGGGGGCTAGGGGGTGCGGGTGGTAAAGGCCTGCGGGTGCAAAGGGTTTGGTGGTGGGGGTTGACTGTGCTGTCGTTGCACAAAGCGACTTGACAGCTCTCTCTGACTCTCCACCCGGAGGGGCAGGCGCATAAAAGGGAGAGGAGACGAGAAAAAGAAGAAGCACACACAGCCATGACGGCAGCAGTGGGCACTGCCCAGGTGTTACACTTTGTTGGGGCCCAGAGATCAATCCCCTTATAACAATGTATGGAAAACACTTTAGGGTGCGTGAAAGGAGGCGGCCATTCACAACAATTGCTATTGAGAGGCCTGTCAGGGGATTTGCCAATGCAACAACTCGGTCACAAACTCGTTCACATTCACCCAGTCACACTCTCTGACCCCCATCCCCACAACTCCCTGCAGCCACCACAAAAAAAGCATAGCAGAACATTTTATGAAGTAGATCATCCATTTCAACAAGACACAATGACACGCTTTTGTGATATATTTCTGTTCAGACAGCCCTTTGCTCTATTTTGCACACACGTCATGCTTTGGCAGCACATAGATTTTCTAATTCACGCCTCAGTATCCATTTCACCTCAGTTTAACAGAGTGCCGGGAATGGATTTTTCAGTCACTTCTTGGAGCGAGCAGATACAGATTGATATTTCACACTGAGTTGCAGCGAAATATAAAGGCAGTCTTGGTCCCACTCCAAGAGCTAGAACAGAGGTACAATTCTTCTTTCTTCTTCTTTTAAGCCCTACACTGTCATAAGTAAGAGAAGCAACATTTTTTACCACAGCAAAATATCAGCAAACCAGACTAATTCAAATCACAGAAGCCCTATTCTTACATTCACCAGAACTATTATTCCACACCACCATATCAGTTGTCTTAATAGCAGGGGGGAAAAAACAACCATACCTTTAACTGCAGCGGTGCTGAAGAATTTTTCCGAGTTGGCATCAGAACCCTGAAACAGATCAAAACAGATCAGATGTTAGCGCTTCCAATTCCAATTTCCAAAGGTGAGAAAGGTATTGTCAGAGCATCAGGAGTCAAATGATCACTCCCGACCACATCCACTTGGTGGCACTGTTGATCCATGTCAAACATGAATCTGATAATGCATTAACATTGCTGTGTTATTTTGCAAACATTCAGTGGTGGCATTACATCATTTAGGTAGTCTAATGAAAGCCTATTTAGGTGACAATTTGGTATCATAGACTCGTTGGCTAATTCAATCCGATATAACAGCATGAGCGACCGCGTTCCGACGTGTGCGCCTAAGATTAGCTGCCCAAAGAGCACCTTGCGATTAGAATCACAGGATATAATTTGACTGTTCAAGCTCATAATCAATTTCATGCGTCTTGGGGTGACAAGAAGCTTACGCCGCCGCTAAAATGAGTCGCAAATATTCATACATTCAAAATATTAAAAAGGGCGCAGCTCCACCATGCCGGGCTACCAAACAGCTGTTTATTAGCAGTCACTCACTGGGCCTAAAACATAACACATTTTATTACACAAATATAAATATGCATTTAGCCACAACAGCAGCTGCAAGAAAAAAAAACATGACACTTTTGAGTGCAGTCCATATTTCTTTAAAAAATATTAGTAATAATAAAATCTAGCTATTGTGGAAATCCTTTATTTTGAGAAACTATCCAGGGAATAGTGGACCTGTCAGGTTGCAGGCTATCCCCCGGCGACTGCCACTTTCCTACCATTAAGACATGCAAATGATAGTGCTTAGTGCAGACGTGATGGAAGCACAGTGAATAAGTAGGCCTACTTGACATTATATTGCAATAATGTGATAGCAGTCGTATTGCTTTTCCCACTCCACTGTTGTCTATCGACAGAACTAAGCTAGTAAATGCATTATTCAGTGTCAAAAAATAAAGAAACATAAGATATGTCCTGTAATTACACGTGCAACCAAAAAGAACACATTTTTTAGCTTTCACGAAGGCAACGCTTTAAATAGTGTAAAATGTAGGTCTGCATTATAGCCATAGAAGTTCTGTGAAATTTAAAACTTTGTCTTGGCTAATTGGGCAACACATACAAGTTAATAAAATAACAATGCAATATTTGCTTATAAAATTTCACTTAAAATGGTATGTCAGTCCTATGATATGTGCGCAAGTAAGAAATTGTATTAGTCTTTTCAAGGCCATAGTTGTGCTTGTGTGGCTGGTAACCCATGGCACCGCATAAACGAAAACCAACCCGGGCCTTCTGACAGCCACGTTTCGCACCATTAGATGTGGTGAAGTGACACAATGGACCGCTAATGGCTTCAGACTAGCGAAAATCTCACACTGACCAGCCAGGTATGACATTGCTACTAAACATGGCATCACTGCCGACTTGCGCGCCCCGCCAATTCTATTGGTTGCGACAAGATATTTCCAGGGATTTTGACACACAGGCTATATTTAAGTTAGATAGTGCTATTATGCTTCTACAAACACAGAATTACAGAAGCATAGCATGTCAGCTAATATATATAAAAGAGAATGTATACTACATAAAACCAATAATGATTGAACAAGAACGAGATTTCCCGAAACGCAGAAATGTCAAGTGCATAGCCTAACATAAAAATATATTTTTACACTAAATGGCACAGCAAATCCTTGCTACAAAAGAAAACATGTTAGCGAAAATTAGATAGCTGTAACCAAACATTCCTATCACTTCCAAATCTCACTTTATGAAAATATGTCAGTGTATTGAAAACAACACATCTTTTATAAAAGCCCCCCAAAGCCCGCTGAAGGACGTAAGCTACCTTTGATGTGGTGAGGCTGGCCAAGAGGAAAAACAAGTCAAGAAATCACTTTCGCGGTCTAGTAAATATGGCCCCGCTTCACATTCTGCTTGTCAAACAATGTAATCCACAAACAAACGGCGAATTCCATTCCGTTTAAATTGATGACAGCCATGCGAATTGTGCGTCTTTCCAAGAAAATCCCTGCAAGGAAGACCAAAAAAGAATGTACAAAGCTACCGTGTTGCACGGACAAAGACGGCCATGTGTCCCACCCGTACAGAAGAGCAACAACAGCTCCGCGCACTAGAGAAATCCTCAAACGTAGCCACAACTCTCTCCTTCTGGTTCGGAGGATTGGTCGGTTTGGTGGCGATTTGTCTCCAGATATAATGATCCAATTGATTCATATGTTTGTAAAATCCTGTAAAGCCTTTGTGTCAGACCGTGTTCCCTTCTTGCACAACGCAGAAATGCTCTACTTACAGAGCAATCATCCGAGCGACGTTGGAGACAGGCTCCTCTCCTCCCTGTGCTATTCGCCCAGCTTGCTCCTGCAGAGCAGAAAATCCAACAGAGTGAACACAGTATTCTCCTTGTTGCCAGCGAGGGTGGAAAATCAGTTTAAGAACCACCGGGAGCCATAGTCGCCGTCCTCTGAGTTCATTGATGGTTTGCTAAGCTCGTACCGAGACTGGTGACGGATCCTGGTCCAGCCGTGGCGCTCCAATCCGTCTGTTGAACAGCAGACAAACTCTCATTCATCCAACAGGGAGCCTCAGCAGTCCTCTACACGATCGGGTCCTCCCACTTCCTGATTCTAACCTAACTCCATTCAATCCTTTAAAACTCGACCCGCAAACCCATTCGGACACACGTGTGTGTTTCCACGACCAAGATAGGAGTAACGTTTCCTAAGCGGTGGTAGCGGTGCCGTTGGAGAATGCGCACGAAAGCGCTGGCGTGAAAGGAGCACTGTGAAATCTATTGGCGATTCACTGAGAGCGAGCGAGCGAGCGAGAGAGAGAGAGGAGGGGTAACTGGGACCTGAACGATATTCTTTCACTCTCCACGGTGGTGAGTGAGATGATGTCAGCTACTAATGAATTTCACAGGAGGGTGCAGCTACCGCGAAGGAAGGAAAACAAAATGATCTTTATAAACACTGACCACCTCTTCAGAACTCTCACCCACTGCCTTCATGTTTGTGAAACCTCCACATAAGCGCTTCAAATGGGGTTACAATCACAGACATGGTCCCAGTACCGCTGCACCGACGGGTAACTATTTTATGGTGTAAAAAAGTGTATTTTTCCACCTTAGCACAGCATATCCGTTGTCTCTGCAACCACTTTAGCAGTGAATACATACACTATAAAGATAATGCATATTGCCCATATGTTTGCAGCTATTTGAGAAAGGTCAGCCACCCAAGTGCTGTGCTCTGACCTTTACCCTGGCTCAGGCACTCACACACTGACAGCACAGTAGAGACAGCAGAGGCAGGACAACCCTCTGAGTGTGTGTGTGTGTGTGTGTGTGTGTGTGTGTGTGTGACTTTCCTTCTCTAAGATCTGAAATTTTCTCTTGCTAGTTCTCTCCCTGTCTGTTTGCCCCTCCTCTCCGTCTGCATTCCCCATCCACACACAGAAAAAGGTCTTATTACACAAACTTGAAAAACTCTGTATATTACCAATGCACACTGCATTGTACTGTGTTGCTTGGGGCTGTTAATGTATCAGTGATTAAAATGAAATCAGATGCAACACAATCTGAAGATAATATATGAGTGAATATAATTAAATATTTAAGATGATATGATACTAATTATAATGAAGCAGCTTATTAAAGTGTAATAGATGTTAATGATGTGGATGGAAGCCCATGTTTTGGTAAGATCTTACAAATATTTAAAAATAAAAGTCTACCAGCAGGTGACTTTGATTTATTAGTACTAGTGTGACTAGAAGAGAGTAGTGATGAATATACCTTGAAAGACATTCTGTTTATACACCATTTATGTATACAAATTCATACATATATACATAGCCTATATAATACAGCACTGCCCATATGTTTACATCAAACCACGCAGCCCCTGCACACATAGTAGAGTTGCTATACAGACACAGATGTACAAGAGTATGCCCTGTGATGGTGCTATATATACATGGGCCAGCAGACAGCATTAAATGCAAATATCCAACAACCTAAACGGTCATTATCTTATTTGCGCAAAATCTCAGGGCTGCAATTATGCAGATTATTTTTAACGCCAATGAAATGCTGACAAAGTGAGAGAGAAAGTTAAAAAAGAGAAAGAGAGAGAGAGAGAACGACACAATGTCATATTGCAGCCAAGAAAGAAAAAAAAAACTAAAGTGGCACTCCAGTATGGAAAAGCACTTGATGCCACTTGCCAGAAAAGTTGGAGTGGAGATCAAACATCGTTGTCTAGAGTTATCCTACGTATGCCGGTAATTGCTGTCTGTGCTTGTAAGCTCTGCCTATAGACCATCAGCCCTGTTCGTTGACGTTTTGTCATCTTTTATTCCTTTTTGCAGCCTTGATCCTCAGCTTCAAAGTAACCAGAAGCATATTTCTTTCCCTCTGTCTCACTCGCCCAACCTCACTCTCTTTCTCTCTCTCTCTTGCGCTCTCTCTGTTACCCCCTCCCTCTCTTTCTCTCATGCAAAACTATGGTTTAATTTTACAGGAACCCCTTTCCTAGATTGCAATCACGGGAGACCAGCGAGACTCCTTTATGAGCTTTCCTGCCATTACGGAAACGCGCCCTCATTTCAAATATTACCGATAAGTGTAACATGAGTGCTGGGGATGTAATGTCTCAAAAGTGCTCGTTTAACTTGGCGTTGTGACTATGCTCACTCCCAAGGCCACACAGGACACCCCCACCCCCCCCACATACACACACACACACACACACACACACACACACACACACTCATTCAACCCTACCCCACCCTCCACACTTGTATTCACAAGGCCCAAGGATCGCCTCATTTTTCCTATTCATCACTGATTTTGAGAGTAGCAGATAGAGAGAGAAAGAGAGAAGGGGGAGGGAGAGAGAGAGAGAGAGAGAGAGAGAGAGAGAGAGGGCAATGAAAAAAAGGGGGGAGAAGGGAGGGGAAAATCCATTTATGATGACATTCAAAACGATGGCGGCCATGTGAGACTGGCGGTCGTCTCCACTGGGAGGTTAGCATGACTCGCGGGTTGATACAGGGCCCGTGTAGAACACCACGCTAACAATAGCACCGCTGTGAGCTGGAGAGCCTCCCTCCCAAAAAAGGGACAAAGGGCCGACCGGGAGATACAGGGGCGTGGGTGTGGGTGTGTGACTAGAGGTGGGGCGGTGGAAAAGCTTGGGTGGAGGGAAAAAAGAAAAAAAAGTGAGAGAAAGAAATAGAGGAAATGAGAGAGAGAGAGAAGGTATCTGCTTTCCTTCCCCTCTGTCAACTGTTTGATCCACAAACAGAATTCCAGAGCAATCAGGCCAGTCTATCTGTTTGAATCCATCCAGTACTTCCTCCACCCCCTCCTATCTACCTCTCTCTGTCTCTCTGTCTGTCTGTCTCTTTTCTTCTCTCTCTCTCGCTCTCTCTCTCTCAATATGAAATCAGTAGGCCTCTGAGCTTAGGGAGCCGCCTGCATTTGCCAAGAATATCTGAGAGCTAACGTGTGGGCTTGCATAGTTGTACACATGGATTCTTGAATACAAACACACATGTGTGCATATATGTGCTTACACATTTGCATATGCATGTGCGCGCGTGTGTGTGTGCGCTTGTGTGTGTGTGTGTGTGTGAATCAGGAGTGGGTCCAGCTGTTCAAAAAGTCATGTCCTATTTAAAGCGCAGTCTTGGGTTTGATGCCAGTGATAAATGGGTAAATTACTGGGTACACTAACTCCTGCTGGGGAGGACCGGGGGACTCAAATGAGTACAGTCAGCTGTGAGACATGAGGCCATTTATCACAAGAAAAGAGAAATCAAATTACCTACCTCCCCATTGATATGAATCTTAAGCAAATGCGGTTATGCACATACATGAACTGATTACAGACAGTCGGCTCCTATAAAAATTAATTTTGCGCAAACTGACCCTGAAATGGACTGAAGAGGCATGGTCTTGATAAAGGGGAGGGGGGGTCATGACCGACCGCTTTGCCAAGAGTGAGGAGCAGAAGAGAGGCCATTGCAATCGATAGGCATAATGCATGGACAAGCACTCAGATCAATAACCTTTGCACACATTAGCATGCACACAAGAAAGGAATGTTTAGAATACACGCACACGCACACGCATGCACACACACACACACACACACACACACACACACACACACAGACATACACACACACCAACAGACAGACATACACACACATACCTACATACAAACATACACACACAAACACAGACAGACAGACACACAGGGAAGCACAGTAAAAGGGTGGAAAAAGCGTAGCGAACATCGAAAAAACACAAGATTATCCTCCATCTTGCGCTAGCTGGCATTTCGAGCGGAGTAAGAATGCTTTTTCCGCTGTCATTACCCTGAGCCTTATCTCAGCAGGGCCGCAGTACGCTTCCAGTGACAACTTTGCCTAATCTCCCCCCTCTCTCTGACAAGCGTCTCCGACTGCACCTTTCTTCCCGCGCCTCAGACACATAACCAGCCACATATTAATCTGTCACTCAACATGGGTGGAGGTACTGGGATGGGGCGGGGGGTGAAGGGGGGTGGTGCACGCAGCACACACAAACACATCTGCACTCAGTTATACAAAGGCTAAAACACACACACACACACACAAGACTCACAATACATTATATCTGGGATAATGCATTGTCTGCCGGTCATTGTAGGCAAATATTTCCCAACTGGATAAATAGGACCCTGACGCGGAAGGCTGAGATTTCTTGATTTGTCCTATAGAAACACATTTTCCTATAATGGACAACACATTATTCCACTTATTATATGGCTATTTGCCAAAATGCAGACAAAAACCTACTTATTAACTTAAACATTTATTAACACATATGTATTTAAATTTATTTTATTATCATTTCATGACTTGCAATGCACCATGAACTAGAACATTCTTTAGAACGCAGCCGATCTTCTGACATGTTGTTGAATGATCTATACTCAGATCTACTCAGAATGATCTATACACAGATCTCAATCTGAAGCAAATAACATGTTGCGATTGACAGTGGTCATTACACTTTTCACAGCGAGATTATACCAAAATTATTGACCGCCAACTGTTAGAAAGGCCTTTTAAAGTAAATGATACCTTCCGCAGCACTCTGGAGAGGTGTAGAATAAACATAATAAATATCCAAACATACATATATGTTTGTGTATAGATACACACACACGTGAACACACATGTACTACACACATCTTTATGCATACCTACAAGAGAGGGTAACACAACTTCTCAGCAGCATGAATAGAAAAGGCGTAACCCTGCGCGAAAAATAAGCCACTCGGCTTCCCGGAGAGGCAGACTAAATGGCCGTATTTACCCAGCTAGATTACAGGACTCCTGCAGCTGCACCTGAACAGGCAGCAAATGTCCTCCCATCCTATCCAATCCTGTCCTACTCTACACTATCGATATCTTCCCCCGGCACCCGGGCCAAGACAGGCGTATGGGCGTTTTGATCTCCAGTGTGTAAATATTCTCTGGCTGAGAGAGAGAGATGCAATCTTTCACACTTATTTAACAGCATCTTCATCATTCATGACAGAGCTGGAGGGGGGTGAAAGAGAGCGAGGGAGTGATGGCATGGAGAGAGAAGAGTCTAGAGAAAGAGATTTTCATAAAAGGGAAAAAAGAGAAAAGTCAGAAAAGAGCTATTAGTGGAATGGGCTAGAGAGAATCAGGTTTTTGAGGGGCAGATATCTTTTCGAAAGAATGATTTTGCTCCTTGAAATCTCCTTTTACCCATCAGCTGACGTGCTACATGATTTAACAAATGGAGCTGCATATTTGAGTGCTAACCTATTCCCTCTAAAGGTCACCTACACCTGACAAATGGCATGCGCCTTTCTGCATGTACAGCATACTGCATGTGCATGTGTATTTTATTTATTTATTCGTATGTATGTGTACAATTGCACAAACATACTGGAGGCGTGTATGTACTGCTGGTGTGTTGTATGTTAAGTATGTTGGACATGATCTCCATCTCACAGTCAAGCTGTCTAGGTTGAGCTGGCAGATACATGTCCCCACCCCACTGCCCATAAGACCCTTGTTCCCTTCAATGACTCATTCCCAAAACAAACTGGACAAGAAAATTGGTTTAACACCCCCCAATACACACACACACAGACACACACACACACACACAGGCCCTCCCCATTTTCTCCTGCTCATGCCCCATGGAAACACCCCTAATGTTTTTCTGCTTTTTAAAGTCAGTTTTTGTTTGTGCTGGGCCAAAGAGGACAAACACACACACACACACACACACACACACACACACATGCACGCAAGCACACACACACATACACACACACACACACACAGAGGACTTCCATCCTGTCGTTTTCCCCTTTTGTTCACATAGCAAATATGGCAGAGAGAGCAGTTCACCCCGCCACACATAATATCAGAGCCATCAATCACTGTGCGCCAGGCCAATGCCACTGCTGCATTAAAAACGTCTTCAGGCTTTATGGTCACGCACACACACACACACACACACACGCACACACACACACACACACACAGACACACACACACACACACACATTTGCTGCTGACACACAGCCTGTGGCTCTCACTTTTAACACTCCTTTCACACGTCAAAAAGTTTCTTTGCATTATGGCCATTCCAAAGAACTGTCTCAATTTTTTTTTCTGACACTACAGCACTGTATGACATGTCATATAAAATAACCTTGACAAATAGTGGGCGACAACAGTGGGCCACTGAAGTACAGTGGACTGGTATAGTGCAAAGAGTCGGAGGCAGCTGGCTTGATCTGATTTCCAAGATGGCTGTGTATGTGGGGCAGTTGGGGAAGTTGTTACACTCTCTGCATGTTTTACACTGTTGTGTTTGTGTGAATAGGAGAGAGAGAGAGAGAGAGAGAGAGAGAGAGAGAGAGAGCATGTGTATGTTTGTGTGGGTGGGTGGGTGTTGTGGGGGTTTTAGGTTAAAGCTCTGACTCCAACATTTTGCTTTGGGGGCACGCCACTCAACCCACACAGGAGAAAATCAGAGAAAGAGAGAAACAGACAGAGAGAGAGTCAAAGAGAGAGAAAGAAATGTTATGTTGCCCATTTTTGTTCGTCTAGGGTGCTAGTAATGGTTTGTTTTTATATTTAGCCCGTCGAGTTACCTAATGCTAGTCTTGCGGGGAAAGACCCACCTGGCATGGGTTAAGGCAGAGGCCCGCAGAGGGTGGGAGAGTACTTCTCTCTCTCTCATCTTTGTTTTGATTGGATCACGACTGCGCTCAGGAGGGATGGGGAAAGAGAGAAAAAATATGGAGACAGCAAGCCTAGACATAGACATAAGGAAAGGAGGGAAGCGAGCGAGAGAGAGGGAGAGGGGGGAGAGAGCCTGCTGTGCCATAGAGATGAATCACTGCGGGAAAGCGAGAAGGAAATCACCGGGAAGCCTGGTATTAAAGTCTGTCTGACCTGGCGAGGACCCACACAGCCTTGAGCGCTTGGCCCACACAAAGAGGCGTGGTCAAGGTGAAAGTGCGGAGGAGGAAGAGACGTGTGTGTGTGTGTGTGTGTGTGTGTGTGTTATAGGGGGCAACTCGGGGGGCCTCTGAAAATGCCCCATCAAGAGTGTTCCGTCAGGCTAGCAAACACGGTGAGACGGTCCCCTCCACAAGCCCACCCCCCTCTCCCTCTCTCCATCCCACCTTCCTTCTTTCCTCCCTCTTCCTCCTCTCCTCCCTCTCTCCTCCCTCTTCCTCCTCTCCTCCCTCTTACTTTCCCTCTCTCCAGTCACTCCAGGCTCTATGGGGCTGAACTGCTCCAAAGTGGGGGTCTGATGACAGGCTCTCTGGGGAGACATAAGATGGCCCCAGACTTCAAAAGCCAGCAGCCTGACAGGCAGCAGGGGAGGTCTCACTCTCCCTCCTCTCTCTCTATCTCTCTCTCTCTCTCTTCCACTTCTATTCTCTCTCTCTCTCTCTCTCTCTCTCTCTCTCCATCTCGGCCCTGGCCCCCATGGACCCTGGAAGGGTTTCTAATTGCATTTCACAGGGAGTGCACTAAATAAGGGCCTTGTTCTCCCCACAGTAGCCACCCCACTGTGGGGGGAATTGGGGCTGGCTTGATGAGGAGTGTGGGGTTGAGGGGAGCGGGAGGTTTTTGTGAGGTGGCTGGGGTTGGGGGGTGGGTGCAGAGCTTCCCCCCTTATGTGACAGAAAGCTTTAAGATGTCAGAACTGTGGAGCCGAGGGGAGAAAGAGACGGAGAGAGAATGGGAGAGACAGAGGGAGAAAAAGAAAGAGGGGGGTGGTGGGTTGACAGAGGCTATAGTTTCCCTCAGGTAATAGAAGAACCATAGGGGGAGACCGCACAAGCCTGTGAAAGAGAGTGATGGAGATAGAGAGAGCGAGTGAGAGCAAAAGAAAGAGAGAGAGACAAAGGTAAACACAGAGACAGAGACACAGAGCAGGTGGAGACACAGCATGGGAACAGCATGATCTCCTATATGAAGAGAGGGACACACGCGCATACAAAAAATCTACACAGAGGAACAAATGTGAATGTATGCGTGTGTGTGTGTGTGTGTATATATATTATATATATATATACATACACACACACACATACATTCACATAAAAATATATGTGAGCGTGTGTGTCCATTAGTGTGTGTGTTAGTGTACAGTACTTTGAAGCCTTCCGCATTTAAATATTTCATGCTCAACATAGTATGTGTGTCCTCCCTAGCCTTCCGTCCTACTAACGACAGAACACTTCCTCACATAAACATCTCTCCCTTGCACCCTCCCTCTCTCCCTCTCTCTCTCTCTCCCTCTCTCTCTTTCTCCTTCCATCTCTTTCCCTCTGCCCTTATCTTTGAGACCATCCCATTATACACGGGTAGCAATTAGCACAATTACTGATAAGCAGAGTGTGTCGGGGGCTCTGCCGAGACAACGGCACGCAGATGATCACGGTGATTAGCAGGCGGCGCAAGTCGGGCCGCTTTATCGGCCGTATTTATCTAAAGCCGCTAATGATGGCCCGGGTCCCGCGCCCGCGCCGACAGAATTATGTCAATGAGATCCTCGGTCACCCTCGGAAAATAGGGGGTGTCGACCCATCGCGGCACAGCCAGTGACACTATCAGTGTTCATCTCTGCCATTTGATGTCCTGTTTTTTTTGCAGCTGTTGTTCTTTTCCTGTGGCACTGTGCAAAATTCAATTTGATTACGCTTGCTGTCACGTAGCATGTGTACACACACACACACACACACACACACACAAATACTGTGCGCAACCACACACACACACACACAGACAGAGAGAATCATATCAGAAACTTTATTATACTATATAATACTGTATATGAAGAGTTCAGATGCAAAAGCCTCTAAAAGCCATTTCAATTAATTTACAGAAATATATTTTTTACATTTTAACGAACAATCTATTCAGTCCAAATCAAATCTGATTTGTTTTTACATAATAAAAATAATTGAATAAAGAATAAAAATTAATTTAGTTTCATACTGATTACTTATAAAATATTATTAAAACCTCCTTTTTAAATATTTCTGAAAATGGATTTAGAGGCTTTTGCATCTGAACCCTTTATATGTAGACTGAATGTGAAGTCGTATGCATCCAGGGATAGATGATTAATACTCATACTTTTCATTCTACTGTTGCCTGACTCACATACACAAACACACCCACACACCCACACACACACACACATACACAGACTTTAAATTCACACCAGGATGAACGACTACATCGGTCATGTTCCAAGAACAACTTTGTTTGTCCTTCCATGCTGGAACAGAATACAAATCACACAAGACACCAGAAGTCGTCCTCTTCTTTGCACCTTCCCTGTACTGCTGCCAAAACCTTTGCACCGCAAAAACACATCGCAAATAGTTGCAGTAGGTCAACAACAGGATAGCAAAGAGTGTTGTGAAAGTTTTGTATTTTTATATATATTTTAACTTTTTTTAAATAATACTTGCCTACACTGCAGCGTTTCAACCCCCCACACCCCCCTTAAAAAAATCGCAAACATCACATCCACCCTCACCACCACCTCCATCTCCACACTGTGCCCTGTGACCCCAACTTCCTGCAGCCTGTGAGGGCCTGACACACTTGGGATCTGATTACTGCTACTGTTGCTGCTGCTGCTGCTGCTGCTGCTGCACGGAAGTGGGCAGATATGGGCCGAGCCTCTGCAGGCTCCTAGTGAAGGAAGGCCCTGGTACATTTCCACCGCCGGCGACGACGGGGCCGCCGCCGGCTGGCTGGCTGGCTCTCCCAACACAGGGCCCTGTTTGTCTGCCCGCTCATAAGGGCTGCCTTTGAGAGAGATAGAGAGAGAGAGAATGAGAGAGAGAGGGGTCACGGTGCAAGGAAGGTTGGGGGGGGGAGGTTTCTGGCGGCATTCCGCCTCCCCCTCAGCGGCAGGCTCCGCACCACGCGGTGGCCGTTAAATACACACATTGTGAGGCCTGACCCCGGAGATGAGAGCCGGACATTCATGCCAGCAGCAGGCAGGCGGGCGGGTGGGTAAGCAGGCAGGGAGGCAGGCAGGGGTTATTCGAGTCGAGGCTCCACTGGGATGTGGAAGATTGAGTGCAGGGCTGGGCCTCTGTGTGTGTCTGTGTGTGTGTGTTCATGTATGTGTTTGTATGAGAGAGAAAGGGCGAGGGAGAGGGGGAAAGCAAGAGAGAGGTAGAGAGAGCAATGGACAGGGAGAAAAAGTTGGAATAGACTAGAATAGTCAGGGTAAAAGAATGAGGCCAGTTCATCAGACTCTGGGACCTTGACGGACTCCGACATGCAATCAGGATGCATTTGCATCAGTGCAACGACTGCAAACCTCACAACACATACCTTAAACCCATGAGCTATGAAAACAAACAGTGTGCTGTCAGCTAACTGTAGCGCATATGCACACACTTGGCTTCTGTATGCCGCATCAAATACATAGACACATGGTACGTGTGTGTGTGTGTGTGTGTGTGTGTCCACTAAATCCGGCACTGTTGAGGGATGAGGCAGTAAGTACAACCGTACATCATTTAGCTGTAAGCCCAATCATCAGTGGCTGCCCCAGCTTCAGCTGTGGCTTAGCAGGCCCTCTGTTTACCAACAGCGGCTTCGCTCCGACAGGATCAGGGGGCCTGGCGGCCAGCACACAGATGAGGAGCGAGGGACGGATGGAGTGAGAGAGGGAGAGAGATGGAAGGAAGAGAGAGTAACAGGAGGAAAAAAAAGTGTAAGAGGATTTCCCACTGAGAACGGGGCCAGACTCTCACTCTCAACACAGCCCAGTTCACACTGCTGCACACATCCGCGCAAGCACACACACACACACACACACACACACACACACACACAGAGCAGAAATCCAAAATGAGCGAGTGGGGGATAATCCCTTGAGAACCAGATAAACAGGAGTGATCAGGCAGAGCTATCGGACAGTGACTAACCTAAGAGGAGAGAGAGAGAGAAAGATAGAAGGAGAGAGAGAGTAAGATAGAGAGTGAAGGAGAGGGCGGGAGGGGGGTGAGAAAGAGAGAATGAGATTTAGAGACAGACACACAAATAGGGAGGGGGTATTGCTTTAAACAAATGCATCACTGTTCTGGTTGCCTTTGTCAATTCACCCCTCAAGAATGCCCATCTTATGAGGTCAAAGGCTATGTAGCTTGACGTTATTTGATTGCACATCTTACATCTATCAGCGTTCAAAGCTTAAGATGTGGTGGTGGTGCTTTTGTCATTTTCAATGACATACCATAATAGTTCATTTTTATCCCTGAAGGAGTTTATTTGTCTGCGTGTGACCCTAGCAAAAGCAATGGTAATGATATGAATGATAAGCTTTCTCATGGTAATAACACAACTGATATGGTCTCAATGCTTTGTCTAAGAGGCACTGTGGCAGCCAACATTCACAGCAATGTTTGCAATGCGCAAAATACTACTATTAGCAAAGGCATGTGAATACTGGCCAACAGTGATGGGATTCTCAGTAATTGGATTCATTTTTCAGTAACGGAGTAATCTAACGGCGTTACATTTTAGAATGCAGTAATGAGATTATAGTTACTACCCGACTAACATGACGTTACAATTGTGTTGCATTGAAATCGTCGGACTAGCCAATTTTATGCAAAAATAATGAAAAATTATTGATGCAGCTGTGCGCGGTGGCTTGCCACTCTAAGCAGCGCTGTAATGTCATCAATCTCAGCCACACAAACACCGCAGCATGAAGATACCTCTTCCGGAGGGAGAGAAGGGCATTTTTTAGGTTTACACATAGAAATACAAACATTATTTTAAAATTTATAGAAACTAAGAGGAAAACATTGTGTCTCATGTGCAGGAGACAAGGTTTTCGACCGCTAAAAGTTCAACTAAACATCTCAAAGGACCTGCTGTTAGGCGAAGTTAGTGGAGAAAGTGTGGTCAGCCCCGCCACAGACTCGGATTCGTCTTTTCCTGCAACCAAACAGCTCAGGATAGACTTTTCATGTCAATGGTGAGTGGGGAAAACTTGAAAAAAAAAAAAAAAACGTGTTGCTGTTTACATACGCTAATCGCAAAATACTTTTAATAGTGTTATCTTGTAGGGATGGTAAAAACAAAAAATATCCTGACCTACCGCCGAGACTCATTTGTCAGTTGGTAAACCTGTCAGATTTGTTATTGCCTACGGCAACGTTGAGTCAAGCCGTGACAATACAATTAAAAGACCGGAGTTTTTTTTTTTTTTAATGTTCGTTGCTGCATCTGGCCCATCTAAGCCCATCATATGGAATATTGCCTAATAGACTGCAACACGATAATACCAATACATAATTCCAGTACATCTGTGTCATTATTATACATCCCATACACATTTTTTCTTTGCATGTTTTATGATGCACTCACATGCCTCGTGTTTTAGTCTGATCTCTTTAGCATAGGCTACTTTTTGCTTGTTTTGAGCTTGCAAACCTTACAAACCCTGTGACCTGAAAATGTTTTTATTGGTTTATTAATAGGCGAGATGTGTAAATTTGAGTGTGAGGGATATTTCTGTCACTTTATAATGTCACGTTAAACAAAAACATCTTGGAATGAGATGGCTAATTGTAGTTTTATAGTTTAGTCTAATTTAGAGATCATATTCACTGCAGCTCGCATGCAGGAATAAGACTTGGTTACATGCTGTGTCTGTCCAACAACTTACAAAAAGTCACCTCACCTGATCATCTGTTTGTGTGAATAGAAATGAACCCACACACTCCACACTGGTCAATTTTTTAATGACTACAGTTTATTTTGGTTGATTTTGATTGTTTAACATTGATACAGTCAACCACGGTCACCGTTTAACATCCCTATTATCTACACCCCTGTTGATGTTTCTTAGGAACTGAATTGCTGGTGATATGAAGTTACTAAAGTAAATAAAAGTAATCCATTACATTACTTTTTTTGTGGAAGTAATTAGAAATCAATAATTGGATTACTTTTGAACTGCATAATCAGTAATCAGATTACTTTCCCAGAGTAACTTGCCCATCACTGCTGGCCAAGATAGAGCAGCATAATACATTTCTTACACCTTTATTTTAATGCATGTGAAATAAACCTCCTAGAATCCTTGAGAATTGTAAAAATAGAGCACATCATTTGTTGAATGATTATATTGCACCTCTCGCCCCACTTTTAACCTCTCTGCTATTACTGCAGCCACTTGTGATAGCAATGAACTAATTGCATCAAATGGGCAGGAACGCCTGCACAAACACAGCTGCTCCTGTGGCAAGCGTAGTGTAGCCTATACACAGAAAATAGAGTTCCATACATTTGATTCAGTCCTTCAATTATCCTTAAAAATAAAACCATGGTCTTTGCTTGTGTAAAAAGATTGTGTTGTTTACTCTATTGTAGACTAATTAGTGAATTCCATATGTTAAGGTACAGTATAGTATAGTATCTAAGGTATTTATACTAAAGTATATACAGTAGATACTTTATATTCTAATCTATAGTATATACTATATAATATGAAGTATCTATAGACTTCATTGCAAAGTCTGTTAAGATACATATTGATGCCATTGCCATCTGTGCTGGCTTTTAAGAGATGTGGAACTTGCTGAGCCAAAATTTTGATTTCTATTATCCGCTCGTGAAAAACACTGTTAGCAACAGGCGCTAATGAGGGGGTAGAGTGAAAAAATAAAAAATGACGGTAACAATAAAACATAGCCACCACAACAGGCCTAACCAGCAGCTCATCAGCAGTAGACATGAAAGAGCATTTGCTATTTTGCTCAGATAAAAATCAAAATGAGCAAGATGAGTGCGGTTGCATCAGGGGGTCTGAAAGTGTGCTTGGCCTTGGGCTGTGATTACTGGGGATCAGGTGAAGCTGTGGGTCTGTGAGCCGCTATCTTTCTCGACTCTTTATCTCCTGCCTGCTCCCAAGTTGCTCCATGCAGCCCTGAACTGTTGAGCTGGATAATGAAGTATTAGTTATCTATACCACGGCAAGCTTTAAGCATCCACACTTAATGGTTTCCGCTGATGGGATGCCGGGTGTTATAAGTAGCGGTGCGTTCACACATACTTAATCAAACCTCACCCCTTCTTTACATGCACACACACACACACACACACACTTCTGCTCATGCCAGATGAGAAAGCTGCACACAGTACGCCCATCTGCCTACACATGCAAACACTGCACACACACGCACACACATGCACATTCCACCACACAAGAAGCCTTACATATACACGCACAAAACATTAACATTATGTAAACTGGAAACAAAGCTACCGCACACACAAACAGACACCTGCTCACTCTCTCTCACTCAGACACACACACACACACACACACACACACACACA
>JAGFZM010000052.1:2334128-2346468 GCA_017657215.1 Limnothrissa miodon | reverse complement strand
GAGAGAGAGAGAGAGAGAGAGAGAGAGAGAGAGAGAGAGAGAGAATAGGGGGCAGCTGGGAGAGTAAAAACTCTGGAGCTCCTACCCTGGTGTCCTGATTACCAGTCCCCTTCACCCCGGCCCGCCTTTAAACAGCTCTATTTGGCAGCACAGTAGGGCTGAAAACAGTAGACAAATGAACGAAGCAGGGGGAAAAAAAGAAGAAAAGAATAATAATATTAACTGGAGACGGCAGAAATTCAGGGCCTTAAGTGCGATAAGTGGAGTCGGAGAGAGCGGCGGCGCGGCATGGCGAGCGGCGGACGGCGGTGTTATCAGGGAGAGGCCGGGGGCGAGTGGTGGGCTTTTTACAGTGAGGCCGACGGGCCCCCATTATCCCCCCCCCCCCCCCCCCCCCCCCCCCCCTCTCTCTCTCTCAGTCACTTGTTCTCACCCTCTCGTCCTCTGCACTGAGATTTTATATCAGAGAACAATGGCATAACTCTAGGCCTGAACTCTCTTTTTTAATAGTGGCTTCATCTAAAAGTGAATGGGTCTTAAAAGGCTGTAATTGCCACTCTGATGATGTGTCACATACTAAACACTAGCAGAATAAGAATTGCTCTCTAATGACCCTTCAATGGGTGAATTACAACCAGCGGGCCAATATTGATTGGTAATCAATATTATGCTCTCTAAAAGCTTAAGTTATCATCATTTAATTCTTTCAAATGCAGTTCAGCTGAATGCCTGATAAATCCCAGCTGTGTTCTGATCCTCTGAACATCTATAATCTATAGAGGATTATAGAACATCTACAATCTATCCACAAGTTTCCTAGTTCCCATAATACCTTGCGCGAAACTTCCGTTTAAGTCATTTTACATTGATTACAATGGCAAGTTGTCAGTAATTAATAAAACGTTTCTGACACAATTTAAAGAAGGGCTAAGCAACGTTCTGTTTTTTTTCTCTCACGAGCTCCCTCTAAAGGCCGCTGTATTGCATTGTATTGCACTGCATTCTAATGGATGCTGTATCTACCGCTATAGGCCACGGTGGCGCATTCTATACCGTTTGTTCGCTGTGTAATGACTCATTTTAGCATCCTAAACAGTATGAAATGGATTAATTAAATGAAAAATGTTGCATAGTGGGCCTTTAACAACTAAAGCAAAAGATTTTGTATTATATCATAACAGAATGGTAACCGGCACCTTGAACCCCAGCAGTTTGGATTTAAAATGATAAATGTATAGTTTAGCGAGAGTTGTTAGCTTACAGTTAAAATCCAGTAATGTTATGAAGCTATGACACACCGGTATAAACTATGTACTCTGATGTAACGTTATTGTTTGAAATAAAAGAAACTATCGACATTATGAATTACTTTCAATTGGCATCCACATGTAATTGAAACAGTGAGGAGGTAACGTTAACGTTAATTTATCTAATGTTACAACTCCCATTATCGTGAGGTGACAGCTAAATAACAAATTACCGTACAGTAGGCTATCTATGGCAGCTAAACTACTTACAGCTAATAAACAGTAACTCTAACAAAAGAGCAACTTTTAGTCTTATATGTGACAATTTAATTTGGACTTTGTATACACCATATTTTACCTGTAGATTATGAAATAAAATTTGTGGACCATCCGGGACGCTGTAATGCACTCCAAAGATGTTAGCTAATGGTGCTAACATTACCATTGCACTGGTTAGCACGTCAAACACAGTTAGTTAGTCGTTCGCAAGTTACTGCATGATTTCGAATTTAATGATACAGTTTACATCAGTTAACAAATAGTAAGGACCTGTCAAGGTTGTCCTAATGTTCGTTATGAAGTTTATTAATAAAACCAATCATGTAATACAAACTGTGATGTTGGCATGTTAGCTCTGTGAGTCATTGCTCTGTTAACAAGCAACGTTTTTATCTCCTGTGTATTCTACTTATTTCATCATCATAACATGAGAGCTGAGTGACGGAATTTTGTGGGGTGACTTTTCTTAGCAAATAATTAAATGGAGCAGTTAAAATATGTTTTTATCTTTCTCTGAAGCAAGGTTAATAATTTCATAGATAAATACTGCGTTCGGCGTCTGTTTCACCGGAAGTTCCAAACGCATTTGTTGCTACAGCAGCGGCCCCACGAAACTTGTGGATAAAAGTCTATGAAATTCACAAATCACATATATTCTATGTGCATCCATATAGTGTATACTGAAAGGCATAACAAAGCCTTTATATTGTTCCATACTATCATGGATTCAACACATATCTGACTTGCTTAGCAGTGGAAGGTTCCAGAAGCTCGTTTGCTTGAGCCAGGCCTTGGCAGCCATGTTTGGCAGCCATGATTTACAACAGTTTTAGTGAATCTAATAAGGGGAGCGAACACTTCCCCATGCACTGGCACAACCCACGCCTTCACTATAATTATTCACATATTTTGGCAGAACTCTCGCACGCCCGCTCCCTCCGCAAAGAGAGGAGAGAGAGAGAGAGAGAGAGAGAGAGAGAGAGAGAGGATAGAAAACACAGACTTGGGGCTCTTAATTACTGAATCTAAGTTCAAATAAATGAAAAGAGAATTGAAAAGAATGCTTCGCCACCCCTCTCCCCCCAAACATACACACACACACACACACACACACACACACACAAACACACACAGTGCAAATGAAGCTAGTGTGGTTTGGGCGTCTGTGATAGAGTCAGGCTCCACTGGGCCCGGAGAGTCTCTGGCAGCTGAGGGAAATACCCTCAACTCAATAAAAGGCACGGTGGCAGCCTGCACATCAGACTTTCAAAATGAAAACTAAATACAAACACAGTCAACACACACATGTATGCACACACATACACACACACACACACACACACACACACACACACACTGTAAAACACACACACAGGCACATACACACACACACACACGCGCACACACACACACACACATACACACACACACGCACACAGACACACAGGCAAACATATACACACAAACAAATGTTGCAGTGCCTTTTCTGGCCAGGGTTTTTGGGTGATTCCAAGTGAAGACGGCAGATCTCTTCACACTTTAATTAAGTGCTGTTGGGCTTCCTTCCTACTGACCCTTCAAGCTTGTGGAGCGCAGGAACGCTGAGTTCTGCAGCCGTTTGCCAATCTCCTTCGCTCCCACAACATTTGCTCCTGCAGCCACTGCCAAATTTTGCCTCCACATTGCCAGTTCCCGGGAAACAACAATTCCACCAACCCACACCACACTCCTTTTTTCTCCAAGTTCCCCTTTTCCTTTTTTTCCTGTCTGTCTGCTTTTGACAAGACAACAAATGACGCTGTCATCTAATGAAATGGGATGAAAAACATTGTTAATTTTGACAAGAGAGAGAGAGAGTGTGAGTTAGAAAGAAAGGGGGAGAGAGAGAGGGAGAGAGAGAGGGAAAGGGAGAGAGAGAGAGAAAGGGAACTTCACGAAAATGAAAGAAATCAAGATCACAGCTTGCCTAAGGGATGCCTGCCACGAGACGGGCTGCATCTGACATGACACGCCTGCAGACTGCGGGCGAAATCTTTGTGATGTCACTTCTCCCCCTTGACAGCTTTGACATGCATACGTGCACGGGATGCGTGAGCGTGGGTGGAGAGCGGAAGAGAGATATAGGGGAGTGGGTGTATAGGGTGTGTGACAGTGGTAGAGAGAGAGAGAGAGAGAGAGAGAGAGAAATGGAAAAAGGTGAGAGGGAGAGATAGAGAGAGAAGGAACCTGTGAGCACTAGCGCTTCTCTGTTTTCTTTAATGTCTGTCCTTTTATCAGCGCTTCAACCTGTCAGCGGGAATCAGACTAGCGGTGCGGCGTGGCGCAGACGATAAGAGCGGGCTGTCAGCGCCACTGCTGCCACCGCAAACATATGCTACCACTCCCTCCCTCCGTCGCTCTCTCTCTCTCCCTTTCTCTTTCCCTCCGCCTCCCAGCACACTTCCCTAGACACCTAGACAGCAAGGGAGGGATGGACGGGGGGAGGAGAAGGGGAGGAGAAAGATGGCGATTAAGTGAAAACAAGATGATGTGGGTGGGGTGTGTGTATGTGTGTGTGTGTGTGTATGTGAAGGGGGGGGGGGGCGGTGTAGATAGCACATGTGAGGTGACTGAAGAGATGAGGAAATAATGACCTTCTTGTCTGGTCATGGAAAGTGCCGGAAAAGGAGCCTGACACTGAGACAGGTAAAGAGTCACACAAAGCCAGACCGAGAACAAACAACATTAGTCAAAAAAAAGAGCTTTTACTGAAGTTGATACTTCAGTGGTGTCTTATGGAAGGCTTAAACTAAATTGTCAACAATAACACCTGTAGCTTAGCTTACCTACGTATGACATGCAGACATACACACACACACACACACACACACACGCACACAGACACACACTCGCACATACACACACACGCTCAGGGCTTGTTCTACCTTGCAACAGCTGCTCCGTGCAAAGCGGAGATAATAGGGGATGAATAATGAAAGCTGTGCCCAGCCCGAGTGTCCGGTGTTGGGTTACTGTTCCCGCTTGTGAGCTGCTCGGGTGTGGGAGCCAGGACAGGCTGAGCCTAGCGCTTAGCGCTAACAAAGCTAATTGAATGATAATGTGGGTGAGGGGGTTAGAGGGTGGCGTGGTGGGCAGAGGCCGCACCTGTTCCCTGTAGGCCATCTCATCTCAGATTTATATATGTGTGTGTGTGTGTGTGTCTCTCTCTCTCTCTCTTTCTCTGTGTGTGTGTGGGTGTGTGTGTGTGTTCAGGTGGTGCTTCTGGAGATCATGTTCTTAGAGACGCACACCAGTGACTGCGAATGATTTTGACCAACCCCATCCTCTATCCTCTCTCACACACACACACACACACATACACACACACACACACACCATTAATCTCCTAAATACACACACTCTCTCTTTCTTCCTTAACATACACACAGACACATTGTGTGCTTAGAGCAGTGGGACCAGGATGATGCAAACGCAAACACACAACAGCTCCAGCCGTGTTTGTCAACATCATTAGCTCACGCTAATGAGCAAACTACACAAAAGTGTATCCACATGCTCACATCTTCATACAACACATACAATGCAAAACCCTCTGAACAAAAAAACAAAATAAGACAAAATCCCCAAACAAAACCCTGTGCATTTGACAAGGTACAAACGGATAGTGACGAATGTCATGCCAGCATGTGACCAGACTGAAAAGCACAACAATACATGTTATTTGTTATTCTACAACAGATACTTCCAGTCCCTGATTATGATTGGTTGAATCGTATTTGATGCTGTCATATTTGCCCTAATATAGCGCTGCATATAGCGTGATGACATAAAACAGCCTCTCGGGGCCTTCGTTTTTTAATATTATTTAGGAGTGGTTTGTCTGCTAGTCAAGACAAAAAAGACTGAGGAACAAGGAGGGAAAAGCCAAAGAGTTAATGTGCGAGATCGCTCACTGTGCTCTCCTCTCTGGGGCAGGAGCTGAGGGCCCCGATGAGGTATGAAGCCAAGCCGACTCGTGCTGCATCGCTCATTTAGAAAAACCTGTGAATCGCACCCTTTCTTCCTGCCAGGCAGTAGCAACCTTTTTTGAAAAAAAAAAAAAAAAAAGTGGCAACATGCTGCTAAGTCACAGGTTTGGAGCGATAATTGAAATTCTTGTTTGACAAGTTTGGAGAAACTGCTGTGGAGAAACAGCTGTGTGTGCTGTACTCTGCTGTACTCTGCTGTGTGTGTGTGTGTGTGTGTGTGTGTTTAATGAGTTTATGTGTATGTATGGATGTGAGGGAAAGGAAGAAAGAAAGAGTCTCTAAGTGTGTGTCTGTATGTCTTTGAGTGTCAGCAAATGCATGTCTATGGTGTGTGAGTATGTGTGTGTGTGTGTGAGTGTGTGTGTGTGTGTGTTAAATCATGGGGTTTAGGGGTGGTCTGAGGGTAACGGGTGCCCCGTTCCCAGTTAGTTCAAATCACATACAGAGCCATGAGCCCTGGTCTGGGCATCTGAGCATCGATGACTTCCATGTGCTTTGGTTCCTCACTGCAAGTGTCAGAGCAGTAGCCACTATTTGCACTATAGAGAATGTATTCGTTGGGGGAATAATGATATTGCTGGGAAAATAAGAAGGGCTAAGCATCTTTTATCCCTGTAACTATCTAAGTAAAATGGAGTAGTATTTAAGAGAAACTTTAATTTAAAGCATAATGAATGGGACTACCTACCTACCTACCTACCTACCTACGTAACTACCTAGCTACCTACCTAACCAACCAACTACCAATCTATCCATCCATCCATCTATCTATCTATCTATTCAATCTTTTCCTCCAAAACCTCAAAACCTCTGTCCATCACTCTAATCAAGCCCTGTGAAACAATACGCATCACCTTCCCTTAGCTGGCTTTTGAGCACATCTGCCCCCCCTCAACTCTCTCTCTCTCTCTCTCTCTCTCCTCCCTCCGTCAACCCTGGGCTGCTGCTGCGGCGAGCAGCACTGAGCACGCTCTGTCATTTCCCTCTCTCCCCCCAATTACAAATGAGTCCATTAGTGTGTTTGTGTGCATGTGTGTGTACATGTATGTGTGTGTGTGTATGAGTGTGTGTGTGTGTGTGTGTATATACATGTGCATGTGTCTGTGTGTGTGTGTGTGTGTGTGTGTGCATGTGTGTGCAGCGGGGGCTGCTACTGCCTCCACGTAATGGCTTGTGAGATTTCCATCATAATCGTAATGGCTCCCGCGGCTGCCATAAGTGCAGATGGACTGCCGCTCTTAGGTAATGAGCTATCTCGCCACCAAAGGGCACGTCTTCCACTTTGTTATGTAGACTGCTGTGTGGGCGTACAGTATGTGTGTGTGTGTGTGTGTGTGTGTGTGCCATTTGTGTGTGCTATGTGTATATATATGTGTGTATGCTGTCAGAGACATAGTCTATGTTTGAGTATGTTGTTGTGTGCAAGATTGTCTTTTGTTGGTTGGGGTAGTTTGATACGGAATGTGTATGTGTATAGTCTTACTGCTGTGTTTGCTTGTTTGTGTGTGTGTGTGAGAGTGTGTGTGTTTATTTGAGATATTGGTCTGCACAGGGAGAGTACAAATACAAATCCCATAAGTCCAAATGCAAATTTAAAGCAAGATTAAATATGTTTAGAATTTTTTTTTTTTATTATCAGACAAACTAAAGAGATTGACTGGAAATTATTTATTTTAAAATTTAACCTAAGACAGACATCAACGTTTTGAATGTGAATATATCATATGTGCATGCTCCTTTCCTAAAGGTATATGCTAAAGAATGACAGGATAGACAAAAGGATAAACTGAAGAGGTGAAGCGGTGAACCAGGCTACATTTAGAGATTAAAACTGTCCATCAGGCTACTCGATTAGCCTGTCTTATTACCACTTTTTCTAAGCTGATTGCCTATTACACAACATTCTGTGTTGTTAAGAACCTCTCACCCATCATTCTTTCAAAAACAAACTTCCATGCTGCTGTTGACACACAGTGCCAAATGTTTCTTCTGCCTCCTCTCTCTTCCTAGTCATTACGACTCTCACTGTCCTCTCCCCGAGTTTCAGGGGAGACATTGTTTGGCTGACGTCAGGAGGCACTGACGGCCTGCCAGTCCGCATAAGCATCATGCCTCCTTCTCACCATGCCCTCCAAAACATAGACAGGCATTTGCATTATTTGCCAATTACTTGCTTGCTTGTCTCTCTGTGAGCATCTCACTGGGCCACATAGCCACAGGGCAGCTGGGGACTGCGTCTACTGCAAACTGACAACCCTGTGCACTGTGTGAACCAATGCTTAATTGACCACAGGGAGAAAAAAACAAAAAGCATTGTGGGATTTTTTTGTTGTGTTGTACCAACAAGGTATCATTTCCCTCCTGTTGTTCATGTTGTTTTGCAAGAGGAGACTTAGATGTGAACAAACAACGCAACTTAATTAAAAGCTATTAGTAGGATCGGCAGGCAGGCAGCACATGCCTGGATGTGTCTGCTTAGAAGAAACGGAATGAAAAAAAAATGAAAGCAGTAGCAGAGGAGCCTGTCTGCTAATTATCTACACATACAGTTTTGCTTTTTGTCGCTAGCGCTACACATTTCAAAAGCTATCCCCATCTGCATGTGGAAATTGCCTTGAACTTCAAACGTGTGTTGTCACACGTCTCAGTTGGAGCCTTAAAGCTGCTGAGATAATGTTTATTCATCATTTTTTTTGTATCCCCTCCGTGATGGTAATAGAGTCGTTTCACTTGCAGAAAACACGCACAACACTCTGACGATCGCATTGTGAAAGATAGGCTTTTAAAAGTCTTTTCTTGAATAGCTAGTCCTTCAAGGCATGTTGACGCACGGCTTGCGCTGAATAATTCACAGAGAATTGATCTCTGCCCCATGCCCTATCTTTGGATAGTTGGATGACCCCTCCAACCCTCAGGTCAAAAGCCAACCAAATCCACTGAATCAAATTAAAAGCAACAAATCCCTTACAAATCTGCTATTAAAGCCTAATGGTTTGATTAGAGACGGGGAAAAAAGATGCATTTGTAAAGCTTTTACTGTTAATATAATGTGAAGAGTTCAGATGAAAAACCATGCAATGAATTTAGAGAAATATATTTATATAATTTTGATATATAATCTCAATACAATGTATTATTAGTCTAACTCTAATTGTCTTGTTTTTGCCTACTTGGTTTTTACTTGATAATAAAATTGTAATTGTCATAGCTTACTTGAAAAGATATTATAAAAATATTTTTAAATATTTCTAAAGATGGAGCTTTGCTGAGCTCTTCATGTGTTTCTGTAGCGTGGCCACTGGCAATACCGTAAGGAGAGGGGGGCATCTATTTGGCATGGTCAACCCCCTTCCTTAACACTCATCCACCAGCAGTTGTTGAGTATCCTTCCCTCCCTTCCTCTCTCTATCCCCCCCTCTCTCTCTCGCTCTGTCTATCAATGAAGTCACTATAACAAAACACTCCATATTCATCAACCGCCACATAAAGGTGTCCATGGAGCCACTTAGTCTCTATAATCTGGTCTGAAAAGATGTACTGCGGATCCTCATTAGCACAGTGGCTCCACTGGGAGCTGAGGGGACATGACGGATTAAGCCTCCAGGCGCTTCACTACTGTCTCATGAAACGCCAGTAAGACAACAACTGACCGCCTGTCTTAACGAGCGAGACAGACAGATGGACAGAGAGATCGGCAATGATTTCATTGCTCTCTCTCTCTCTCTCTCTCTCTCTCTCTCTCTCGGAAGACCAAGTCTCCATCACAAGTGCGAAGCCAATGGCTTCCTAAGGCCGCCGATATAGCGTCACATCAACAGTATAGTCAATTTGCAGCCTGACACAGTGGCTCTATAAAGCCAGACAATAATGGCTGTTTTAATAAGATACCATGGAAGTCCCATGGGCTTGAAATTGGGATTGCGTGTGTGTGTTGGTGGGTAGGGGGCTGTTCACAGAGACCATCAAGCTAAGGGAATACTGTTTAATTTCCCCGGGGCCTCCCCATGTCTTGTACATATAATTAGGGCCGAACACAGAGCATGCTTGGCTAGCTGTTTGTCGATAAGCTCCCGCGAGAGTGATCAGGACAAAGGTTGGACACGATTTTTCCTGACCTGACCTGTTTGGAGATGTCGAAAAGGGTCTCCAATTATCCCTGTGTGTGTGTGTGTGTGTGTGTGTGTGTGTGTGTGTGTGTGTGTGTATGTGTATGTGTGTGTGTGTGTGTGTGTGTGTGAGTGGGATGTCTAAGGGACTGAAGGCAGGGGTTGGTTCGATAGAGCAAGGCCCTATGTCTGGGGAATAGGAAAGCTCTTCTGTCACAGGAGAAAGTGAGAGAGAGAACAGAGAGAGAGAAAGAGAGAGAGAATACAGACTTCAGCACGTTCGATTGTGCCATTGTTCTCCCCTTAGTGTTGATAAGAGCCAACATGGCACACGTTTCCGCTTCACATTACTGCCGCGCCGCCCCATACCGCACCACACCACGGCCGCCAGAACGAGGTGATGTAATTACAAGGCGACATATGGCCATGGACACACGGCTAGTAAGTGGCAAGATGTATGCCGCGTCGAGACATTGCGCTGCTCGGCTTTGCGCGAAGCCCCATTGTTCAAAGACACTGATCGCTTTAACAGGGTTTTAAGATGCGGAAACGCATGTGTAGCTCACCGAGGCCCTCGACAAAAGGAGTAGGGCTGTCTCGTGAAGGAAATGGTGTGTTAAATACAGGGATGGCTCGACAGTTACGTCAATCCAGACAACCGGGAGGTTGCATCTCTTTAGTAATTCATAAGGCAGAGTCGTCGTGCAGGCTAAGAGAGGCCAGCCTTTGGAGAGATATCGAAGCGATGGAGCTGGTCAATGTGAAATTGAGTGCCTACGGACATCACTGACCTCGCAGAGGTGTACTGAGGGGTTGAAATGGGTGTGCGTGTGTGTGCACGGGCAGGGCTGTGTGTGTGTGTGTGTGTGTGTGTGTGTGTGTGAGTTCGCAAGCCTGTGTGTGTGCTTTGTGGGAGAGCAGGCGAGTTTGAATGACTGGTCTGACACCAGGGGGCTTTTGTGCTTGTGAGTGGGCCTTGACAGACATCCACCCTGAATGTGTCCAGGGTTTAACCTGAGTGAGTCTGGGAAATAGCTTTTTTTTTTGCTGGCCTCAGTAAGTGAGTGAGAGAGAGAGAGAGAGAGAGAGAGAGAGAGAGAGAGAGAGAGACGGACAGAGATAAAGTAAAGGAGCGAGAGTGGAATAAGCAAGAAAGACAGACAGACAGACAGACAGGCTGACAGAGAAAGCCTGACAGGGGGAAAAAAAGACACAGAATAATGTAACAACAGCCTGATGCTTTTTCTCCTTTCCACTCCTATCATTATATTTTCCTATAAAGGCCCCATTTCCAGAAACGAAGGTATGAACCCAAGGTCTGACCGCATGCATTATTAAAGCGCGGTAACAGACAATGCTCTCTCATACATATATATGAGCACCAACACCTGAGGAGGGCAGGTTTGATCGCTAAAACTCACAAATTCAGCCTCATCGAATGGCAGACAATATTCCGGGCCCCTTTCCACAGCAGCGAGACTCGTTAGGCCCGGATCGAGATCAGATTCCAGGAGCAATGGTGGTCGACCAGCTGCTGGGTCCTGAGAGATATATCTTCAGAGTTCCCTGACTCAAGACAGGCCCTTTCATGTTTTAGCCGATGAGGCTGATTTTTGTGCAGTCAGACACCACTGGGAAGATGTTCTTGTCACAATTATCCCACCTCACTTTGTGAGCTGTCGGTTCTTCTGTAATTGATTGGTCAAAGGGTTAGCAGGAGCTGTTATCTTAAAGTGGCCTTCACCAGTATAGATAACGTTGTATTGGGCCATATATTGTACAGAGATTTTTCTGTACATGGACACACACAGACACACACACACACACACACATACACACACACACACACAGACACATCTGTTGTCTGTCATTATTCTCCAGGTTGCAGGCAATAATACCTTATTAAAATTACATTTTTGTCTTTCTCTGATTGAATTCTTTGTGCAATGTGAACTGAAACGTTGCCAGTGAAACATTGACCCCATGCAACATGGTCAAGAAGTTTTCGATTTCCATTAAAATTTTTGCATTAACACATCTATTTCATTCTGTAAACAACTGCATACTTTGGTGTTCAATGTAGCTAATAAGCTAGTAAGGTGACTGACATTATGTTTCTTGTTTTTTTTTTTTCTTCTACTGCTCAAGTGTTACCATGCAACAAATCACCCCTTAATGGAAACATAAGTACTAACCTCCAGGCAAAAAAACGTTTTATACGTAGTTCATTCATGTGCAATGACTTACCCCCCACCCCCGACCCCATTCACCCTCCCCAATCATTTGATTTCAAGGACTTGGCAACCTTGTCTCATTTAGAGTAACTTAAAGCAATTTAGTCCTTTGTAATTGACATTCTTGTATGGCAACAATACAAACACAATAGCCGAGCGAGTCCACAGAAGGCCATCTCGGCATTATTACACTATGCTTTTTCTATTCATTTTATTTTTCTTCTTTCTTTTCCTCTTTCGTGCGTATCTTTTGTGCCAGCTTTCTGCCATTTCCGTGTGTGTGGCAGGCCTGTAAGTGGATGAGTGGAACACAGACTGTACTCAGGGAAAAAGCACACTAATAGCTCTCCGACTGGAGCTCTCCTTAGCTGCTTTCCACCAACCCGAACAGGATAATGCTACACACCGGAGCCGTGTGAATTGCATTCCCACATTTCTCTCTGGGC
>JAGFZM010000052.1:2317718-2333728 GCA_017657215.1 Limnothrissa miodon | reverse complement strand
ACAATTATGCTTAAATGCTCACGAGATATCAGAGAGACAGAGATGGTCACAGAGAAGTTGAAGTTTGAGGACAGAAAAGGAGATTGAACTTAGAATATCCAGGCTTTGCTTAATGTAGCCTTGCTGTGACACCATCTACAATGACAGACTACAAAACAGGCAGGTGACACAGTTCAACACACATGCAACATGGAAGCCTCTGCAACCCGAAAGGCCAAGGTCCAGTCCAATGCTAAATTTCACCTTTAGCCCGCATTAACACGCAGATCTTCAACATGCATGTAACAGGCCTGTCAGACGCTTTGAGGCAAGCTGTTAAATCTTGCCTCAAAGCGTCTGAAGTATTTTTTTTGTACGTTAAATGCGTTAAGTATTTTCTCTAACTAAAAACATCAAGTGTTAACAAAACCTCAACAAAACTTATTTTCAAATGTTTATAAAATTTTTGAAAAAAAAAAAAAACAATATAAAATATAATGTATATAAATATTTGTACAATGGCACCATAACATTTCCATTTTGTTTTTGCAGTAGATATAACATAATAAGGCAATGACTATTTTTTTATATATATTCCTAAAGGAAACACCTTCAGCGTTCCCTGCAGCAGGTCAGGGCTCATCTGGCTAAAAGCGCTGTGCTCTATGCTTTCAACCAGATGATACCGACCGCAGGTTGCTTTTAAACTTACCAGTGCGCTCACTGGTCTGTGTAAATTATGTGAATGTATGCATTTTGTGTAGTATTTCTGTACGCTTCTCTCTCTATGCGAGTGCATGTGTGTGTGTGTGTGTGAGTGTGTTTGGTTGTGTGTGTATTATGTGTGTGTCTGTCTCTGTGTATATATTCTTATGTTGTGTTCAGTATCCCTCTTTCTCTCTCTTTATATGAGTGTGTGTGTGTGTATACTGTAAGTGTGTGTGTGTGTGTGTGTGTGTGTGTGTGTGTGTGTGTGTGTCTGTCTGCTTTGGATCTGAATGCATCAGCAAGGCAAGCTAAGGTCTGCCGGAGGCGAGCGCGGACAGAGATGCTGAATCCACACTAATGACAAGTTGATCATGGTGGGCATCAGAGGCGATGAGAGCCGAGGTCACAGATCCAGTCTGACAGAATGGGGCCCTGCCTTCTGGGGGCCAGGGAAGCAGCACACACGGGCAGCACTAGAGTTCCACTACCACGGTCTCCACATGTAGACAAGAGCCAAAACACACAGACTATTGTGTCTGGGGTGTAGTTCGAGGTGCATGCATGTCGTTCTTTTTTGTGTGTGTTTGTGTGCTTTTTTTTGTTATTGTGTGGGCCGCATGTGTGTGTGTGTGTGTGTGTGTGTGTGTGTTCGGGAGGGATAAGGTCAGGCAGGGTAGGAGGGCTCAAGCCCCCTAGGCGAGCTGCTGTCACTCCTCACGTCCTCACAGGAGAAACGCATAGCTGGAGGTGAGGAGCTGCTATCACTGTCATGCAGACACACACACACAACACACACACACACACACACGTGGTCCACCCACACATGCTGGCAGACTTGAGTCAAACAACTTGAGCCAGACAGAACACAAAGACTATATTGTAGGCCTGCATTTATCGCTATGAACAAACACTATAAAATAGGCATAGGTCAATCTGAGCATCTTGTACAGTACACACACAGATGCTCATATTTTATCAATGCTTGCTATTGTTCTAATGGTACAAAACATGGTTCGTTATTACAAGAATAATGATAATGCAAACACCTTCATCAGTGTGCGTGTATGGCTTTTAGAGCACTGTTATGCCAGGTATTTTGCCTAGAATTTCTAATGTCCCTGCAAACACACACACACACACACACACACAGTGCAAAAAGGGCAGTGGGGTGGGCCCATTAATTTCTCATATGTGTGAGAGAGGAGAGGGCAGGGCCCCGGGGCTGACCTCCAGCACCTTTCTGATTAGCAAACAGGGAGGTTCTGATTGGTCGGCGATGGAGGTGCCATTTACACAGCTGACCCCTGCTTGCATTGGACTAATGGGAGAGATGTAGAATAGGAAAGGTCTGTGTGTGTGTGAGTGTGTGTGTGTGTGTGTGTGTGTGAGTGTGTGCTCTTTCAGCATCTTTACTAATGTCTCAATTTGAATGCGTCCTCATCCTTATGTGTGTTCCAAAGTGTGTGAGTTATGGGAGTGACATAATGTATAGAAATGTGTATTTATGCATTATGTGGATGGATTTGCATTATAATGGTGATGCTTAAATAGCAATGAGTGAATAGTTATTGCAGTTGTTGTTGTGTGTTTGTGTGTGTCTGTGGGTGTATGTGAATGTATGTGTATGTGTTTGTGTGAATGTGGCAGAGAGAGAAAGAGAGAGATACTGAAAAGAGCACATACATTTTGTTAAAATTCTTCCCACTGGACAGAAACATTTGTGTGCGTGTGTGTGTGTATGTGTGATTCACTGCCTCAGTTCCAAATTGCGCTGCTGAGAGACAAACCTCAACAGAAGCATTTGTGTGCATGTGTGTGTTTGTGTTTGAGAATGTGTGTATGTGAGTGTGTGTATGATTCACTGCCCCTATTCCAAATCGCATTCCAACCTGCAACCCCCCCCAATCGCCCCATCCATTGCAAGTCATGCCATGACTTCTTTTGAGGCATTTAACCTGACACGCTCGCTCTGTCTCCAGGTCTCGGCGAGATCATCAGCCGCTGCCTCTGTGAGTGTTAAACCTCAGCTCATCGCCATCAGTCAGAGGCTGTGGGTGATTTAGAACAGCACTGGGTACTGCAGCACAGTAGGTCTGCACATGTATGTGTGTGTGAATGCGTGCGTTTGTGTGTGACACACAGCTACATGTATTAGCAGAGAGGGTCTAAACAGGTGTCTGAGGAAGTGGCTCTTTTTCAGTCTCTGTGTGGGTAAATGAGAGGCTCTGAGCTGTGTGCTCATATGTTTCAGTGCAAGCATTCATGCCTGTCTCGGCCAGATGGTGACATATGCATTGTTTACATTGTATTAGGTATGTGTGCATTGTTTGTAACTCATGTGCATAGTGTGAAACACTTTGTGGTGTCCTGAAGCATGTGACTTCGTAATGTGTATGTGTGTGTGTGTGAGTATGTGTGTGTTTGTGGTGTGATACTATGGGGGATTGGGTGGGGGTGCACATAAGTCATCAGAGCCATTGGTGGTTGGGGCTAATGTGTGACTGAGTGTGTGTGTGTGTGTGTGTGTGTGTATGAGGCAAGGCTGTGGCCAGGGACCAACGACTGTGGGAGGGAGCAAAGGAGGCAATGAGGGAGAAAGGGATGGAGGGAGAAAGGGATGGAGGGAGGGAGGGTGGGCAAGCAGGGAGAGAAGGAAGAAAAGCTAGTAAAAATTTAATGCACTCCGCAGAGCGGTCATGTCATACTTGGTTATGGAAAATAATCCCAGATGCCTGCAGAGCTGGAATGGAGCTGTAATGTGTTCGCCTCCTAACCCGGCCTGACAGCGATGATGTACGACTACCATTACCGGAAAATATCACTTCAACTAACCCATGATCCGGCGCCGCTAAGGGTCATGTTATCCATGAGGAACAAATTACACCCCCTCCCACCCACCCGCCCGCCACCTTACTCTCCTGCCACCCCCACAACCCCCCACCCCAAACACACCCCAATCCCCCCCCACCCCCTCAAAGTAAATACAAATTTCCTACACGGACAAGGGTACAAAAGCTTGGGCGTGCGAGAGGTGTGAGAGAGAGAGAAAGAGAGAGAGAGAGAGAGGAGGGCGATCTGTTACCTATGACAACGGCGGTTTGCGAGTGACAGCGATGATGAAGTAGATGACAAATCATTGGCTGACAGGGTACTCTAGTGCAATCAGCCCGGCCCTCGGCCCAGTGCACACCCACTCAAGCCTGTAAACACCATACTCCTCCCTTTGGATTGGGGGCAAAACACATAATCTTTTAACACTGACAAGTCGCCCCTCTTTCTCTCTCTCTCTCTGTCTTTTATTACACCCCCGTCCTCTGATCGCCTTAGCGCAGTGAGAAGATGAAGGGGAATGGTGGTGTGGGAGGGGGAAAAAAAAACGGAGGAGAGAAACATTCCAGCTACCGCTTGTCGAGTGATTGAGAAATAGCTTTTCTGTTTCATAATTGTGGGGGATGGGGGATAGTGTGTATGTGTTGGTGGGGGGGTGCAACTAAATGTGATGTGCAATAAAAATAAATAACTTAAGATAAGTGCGGAGGAGATCTTAGTCAATATATCAGCGGCTAGGATCTTTAGTTTGTGTCAAGGACAGCCTCCCTTTCTGGCTGGGCCGAAGCACCCACTTAGAGCCAACCCCCCAAACCCCCCGGCCTCCCTTAAGAGCCATGTGCTGTGGTACGAAATTACAGTGCTTTTCCATGCCAGGCCATTAATGAAAAAGCCAAAGCGATTTTGAAAATGGCATTTAAGGGGGCTGGTGGCCTACGCAAGTGGGCGAATGTAGCAAACGGCATGACACACGTGGTCCAGCCTCTCAGGGGAGTTGGAAGGTGGGGTACGTGTGTCTGTCTGTCTCTCTCTTTATCTCTCTCTCTCTCTCTCTCTCTCTGTCTGTGTGTGTGTGTCGGGATGCAGGGTGGGAGTGCAAGTGCGAGTGGTGTTCATAGTTCACCGATAACGTCTGAGAAGCTGCCAAGAAATCTCAGCCACATGGTTAAGAGCAAAAGAGTTAAAAAAAGTATGTATATACACACACACACACACACACACACACACACACACACACATATATATATATATATATATATATAAACAAACTTTACACTGTGGAATTAACGAGTGCTTTAAAAGCTGTGAAAATACATTCCTCCCTCCCTTTCCCATGAGGTCAGCCAGTTGGAGCCGTCCTTAAGAAGTTCAGTCAGTGCTTATTAGCGGCGCGGTTTGGGTTGGCCGCTTATCTTTCCATCCGGGCTGGAGAGCTCGTCTGTGTGGTGCTGTGCCTTTAAAGTGCGCAGACCTATCATTCAAAGACTGCAATGCATCATTTTCAAACGTTTTAATGGCATGTGGTTAGGAAAACACAAACCATATTTTGTATTGACAGCTGCGGAGACGCATGCATGCTAGCGTGCTTGGAATATTTCACAATGTGAGGAGTTGGGCAGTTTGTTTCCAGTAGACCACTCTAATAACTACAGCTAGGACAGGCGGTTTGTGTGTGCGTGCGTGTGTGTGTGTGTGTGTTTGGGGTTAGAGGGCAGATGGGAAGGAGGATGAGATGTGTGAGTGTGTGTGTTTGTATATGTGTGTGTGTGTAAGAGAGAGCATGTCAAATTTGTGTCGGCCTTCGTCAGAGGCTAAGCGGTCTCAGATGTTTGAAAAACCCAGGGTTGGCGTTAAGTTCACCGTTGAAGAAGGGAATGTTACTGGGAGATGTGTGCCCGAAACATCAAAAACTACACACACATACCTGAGGCTTCACACACACAAGCAAACACAGACAGACAAACACACATACACACAAACCAACACAGGTAGACACACAGTCTCTCACTAACACACACACACACACACAAGCAAACACAGGCAGACAAACACACATACACACAAACCAACACAGGTAGACACACAGATTCTCACTAACACACACACACACCTTGTCTTTCTTCCCGCCTGCCCGCCAAGCCCGAACTCTAACCAAGTGGCCACTGCTCCACCTGTCACTGCCGTGGCCTCGGCTGCCAGCCTCAAGCTGCCACTAATCAGCAGACAGAGCTCTACCTGTTCAGCGCTAATGAATAGACCCACCTGACCCCCGCCGACTGGCAGAGATGACACTACCACACCTCCCCACTCCTCCACCGAACCCAACGGCCCTCCCCCACCACGCTGTCTGCAAGTGGGAAGGGAAGCTGGGGGGCTGAGGGTGTGTGTGTGTGTGGGGGGGGAGTGGCAGGGTGGCAGGGACCGGAATGGATTCTGCTCGCCAAAACAGCGTCTGGGGCTGGGGTGGTGGTGGTGTGGGGGTGGTGGAGGAGAGGAGGGGAGGAGAGGGTGGGTGTAGTGGTAGAGGTTCTGGCGGCGGGCCTGGCTGCCTGCTGCCAATTCATCTAGCAGCGGGAGTGCGAGGAGGCGAGTGTGGAGGCCGGGAGGAGCCGGGAGCTGAGGCTGGGCCCAGCTGGAACCGGCAGACGCCGCCTGATGAATAGAGCACAGACCGGAGCGTTTAATAAATCTCGCTGACGCCTCACGCCAACCCAAACGAGATGTCAGAGGGCTGTTAAATGCACATGCATACACACACACACACACACACACACACACACACTAACTCTCTCTCTCACACACTGCACACACTGTAGCTGTGCTTTTTCAATGATCCATGCACAAGCACACACACATAGACACACACACACCTGTCACTGAAAAATGTAAAACGGGCTGCTTCCTTCCTTTATCATGCAGATGAAAGGGTCAAGTCGACTCTTTCTTCTTCTTTGAACTCATTCCATGCTTACAAACAGTCGTATTCAACACTTCATGTTAATTATATCGCATAATGATGTGCAAAGAGTTAATGCTCTAAAATATGACATATTTGTGATATTAAACATGTGAAGCACCAGAGAGATGTCACACTAAGCCACAAAAACTGCAAAAAGAGCTGTAGACAGCCAGTGACTGTTTATAAATATCAACTACAAACAAGAGCCTAAGGAAAACAAGTGCAAAAGAGGGAGGGATGAAGGAAGAGCGAGATGAACGAACAGACAAAGGGCTTGAGGAAGCGCGGAGGCTAATGATGATGCATGACGCAGGCCCGCGCCGGCTAACGACCCCGCTGATGCACTGGCAATGGACACTGGAGCCCTGTGTCCCCATCTCGGGCAGCGCCAACCCATTAACCCAGCCCACTGGTCACCGGGTTAAAAAGGACGAGGACTGAGCGAGCAAGCGTCCGTCCGCACTCCGAGGGGGAAGACCGACGCAGTACAAGAACGGGTCTTCTGTGTCCCTACCGTGGCCGCTTCCTGCTGGGTTCTGATCACCACCTGGGAACAACTCTGCAAATTGGCCACCATATTGCACTGACCCACCTCACCAGCCCCCCCCCCCCCCCCACAAAGATAGCGAGCCTTTTCGCTGCCAAGAAAAATTCTGTGTTTTTCCAAGGAGACGTTCTGGAGGCCTTGAAGAAGAATAATGTGTGTGTATGTGCGGATGAATGCAGACACTAGTATATCATGCACTTGCTCGCAGCAGGAAACACACACACACAAACATACACCCTATACATATAAACACACACACACGCACACACACACACACACAATCTGCAAAGACAAATGTGTTCATGGACTATCTGCGTGATCACAGGGAGCCATGTGCATAATGAGAGATCTCATGGAGACGAGTGTGTTTATCCCAGGCTGCTGTCACTGATCATGCTCCAGTGTTTGCGTAATAAAGTCCTCTTTTTGTCTGACACATAATTAATCAAAGCGGGGCGAACATAAAGAGATTCACACAAGGCTGCATCAGAGTAATAGAAGCTTAAGAGCGCGATCTACGCTCCCACATGAGAAAACAAGTCGTTGTGACATGGCTAATTTGAAGTGACAGCGCTGAGCAATAAGGCAGCTTCACAAACAGGGGAGAAAGAAAAACAACAAGAACACAGAAACAACAAAACTAAATCTGACACTTGCTTGCCGCATAATTACGGCAAATGTAGTTGAGTCAGATTTGTATTTAAAACAATAAGAAACAAAATAAAATAACAATTTGTGTGTGCCAGGAAAACTGCTGTGCCAGACACAAAGATAGAGATGGCTGAAAGAAGGAGGCGCCCATGGAAAAAAAAAGTTACACAAAATAAGAAATGTAATCCTGTCTTGTAAATAAATCCACAGCAGCTGTGCAATCAGATAAAATATTGACTTACTTTAACTGCTTAAATACCACATGACTAATTTATTAATTCTGTAAAAAATGCTACTGCATAAATGTTTATGATCTTTTATTCAGGAGATTATTCACGATTTCTTAAGCCTAGTCTTAAGCCTAGTGTGTAACAGTCTACGCTGGGTTAGAGGAATGTGGAATGATATGTACTCTTAAGATAATTCACTGAGTAAAGACGGAGAAACCGACAAGGCTCATAATGGCTCCATTTAGATTTTGCACACCGTTTAGTCATTCATAATTAATGGTCTGTTAATTAAACCCCTTTTACAGTTATTAATGAGATATTTAATTCTAATTAAACCAAAATGCTCAGTGCAGGAAAAAAAAGTAAAATATTGGATTCTTGCTGATAGGACAGTGCTGAAAAATGAATAAAGGTTTTTTGGTTTGTGGGGAAAACAGCATCCAGCCTGGCTTTGGGCTGCAGAAACTGAGGAGAGAATGCAGTTCCTTACCTTATCTTCCTGGTCACTTTCGCTGTCACACTGCAAAAGAGAACAAAAGGGGATACGGTTAGTGATGCTAACGCTATGCTAATGTGCTAATCAGCTAATCAGCACTCCTTGCAGCATTTCACTCAGAGCTTCAGAGCTTTCATCGACAAATGGAGGCTCGTTAGCCTCGACTAGCATGGTGTGCTTCATTACGGTTTTCATAAAGCCCTGAGCAGTGGTGAGTGCTATCATTATTACACCCTGGGACGAGGCACTATTAAATGAGGCTTTTATGAAGAATGAGCTACTTCCCTTAGCCCATGAAGCTGAAGATGTGGCAAATGATCTATAACGCCAGGCCTGAGCAAACCGGTAAAATCACATCAGTGGCTAAACAAGGCCCGGCACACTAATCATCTCATATCTTCTTAGAGCAATTAAGAATTGCAATCATTTTAGATGCTGTTGAAATCCCAAATACATGACAAGGTGATGTCAGGGTTAGAGATTTTTAAAGTTAGAAAAAACAGAGCAGCCCATTTTTTTTTAAGAGAAGAAATGCTGAAATTCAGCTTTCTGTTCCCATTTCAATTTCAAGGTCCACTTGATTCTTTATCAACTAATTAGTGATGTTCGGAGTGACGGCTGGCCCTGAAGAGGTGCATTGTGGTCCCACGCAGAGCCACTGGAGTCCGTAATGAGGACTGGTACATGGCGGGGAATGCAGAATGGTGGTGGTTGTAGTCGTGGGAGGGGGTAATGCCAATTAAAAGGGAGGTGGTGGTGGAGGCGGAGGGGGGGTTGTGTGGGCCCAACCTTATGCCAACACACAGCATGCGCTGATTGGCAGGCTTGGGAGTTGAGTTCTGAGTCTACTCTGCAGCTGCCAAGGCCCAGCCAATGCAGAGATGTGGATGGACACGAGCAAAAAGGACAGACGGACAGAAAGACATTCAAAGGCAGAGTCGATTAATCCATAAATACGTTCCTGTTCAATTGAGGTTCGAGATGCACTCGGTGAAGTGCCATGAGGCATATTCATATTTTTTTGCCATTATTTGACCTGAAAGAGAGATAAAGAAGTCGTGGGGTGGCATAGCAAAAATGCACGCCTGAGAAGAAATGCACAGAAACGTACTGAGAGAGAAAGAGAGAGAAAGAGAGAGAGCAAGAGAACGAGTGTGTGAGAGAGTCAGAGAGAGCCAGGCCGGAACGATGAGAGGGCATAAAGAGCGAGCTGTTTTGCTGGCAGCGGGCTGGGCTGGGTTGGGCTGACCCAGCACAGGGCCCTGTGAGCTCAGCAGGGGCACCGCATCCAATTAACGCCTCTGCTTCCCTCAGCCACCCCCTCTCCCCGCAAGCCCACACCCCCAGCCCTGAGCCAACCCCGCTCCCCACCACTCCACACCCCTGGCCCTGAGCCCCCTCCTGCCTGCCTGCCTGCCTACACGCCTGCCCCTGGCCCCCACTGCCAGCTCCAGCTCCAGCACCTCATACATTATGCAGAGCAATAAACGCACACAGCAAACACAGCTCCTCAGCATCTCTCTCTCTCACACACACACACACACACACACTCACGCGCACACACACACTCATAGAGATACTCCCAATAGCATCATTCTTTTCTCATCCCCTCCTTTAAAAAAAAAGTGATCAGACAAATGCGTTCATCGTTCGTGTTTACATGAACTCGGTGTATTGTGTGTCATGTCATTGTATTTCTGCTTGCATAAAGACACCACACCCCTGACACATTCAGACACCTGAACACAGACACATGCACGCGAACAAAAGATGGTTCACGAGTCTGGTCATAAAGTGACACGCGGTGGGGGACCATGAGGCCTCCTTCGTCACTGCAGACCTCATTAATTTCCTCTACTTCTGCTGCAGCTCCCAGCCAGGTCCTCTGATCAGGCAGCCGAGTGCTTAAAATAATGGCCAAATTTATTTTTTCCACTGTGTTGTGATCCATAAAAATCACCCCGACACCCCCAGCTCCCCCTAAACCTCCGTTCTCTCTTTTCCTCCTTTTCCCTTCTCTCTCTCTCTCTCTCTCTCAATCTCTCCTCTTTTCTCGCCATGTTTCCTTCCCCCTGCCTGAGAACAGCAAGCCAGCCAGTCAGCCAGCCAATTGCTTTGATTGCCGAGATAGGAGCCGCTGTTGCCGCCGCGATGCCTGTGCCCTTGCTTGTGAAGCAAATGGAAGGCGCTAATAGAACTCATCGCATTACCCAATGCTAAAGTGCCAGAGCTCATTACTTTAGGATAAAAGGATATCATTGTAGACGGCGAGCAGAATTGACTTTCTGTGGTGGGACTTGATGATGATTTAATCAACCGCTCTCCTTCGCTTCTCATCCCCGAGCCTGTCGCTTATGCAGGTGCCTCTAAACGAGACACACTCACGCGGGGTGGTGGAGAGAGAGAGAGAGAGAGAGAGAGAGAGAGAGAGAGGGGAGGAAAGAAATTGCTGTCATTACTTTTTTTCTTCCCACCAAGAATAGGGGTATGCAAATTTCTCAGCGGTGGGCTACAAAGACAGTCACAAGAAGAGAAAGGGGGAGGGAAGCAGGAAGAAACAGTGGAGAGCAAAGGAAAACTAAATCAAATGGAAATACCTTTATAATGAGCAAAGAAAAAAAAAGCTTAAGATCAACTCTGACAGACAAGGGCAGGCAATTTGTTTCTCCCTAAAGTGGCGAAGTTAAAGCCATTTCTCACACATGAAGCCATGTGTAAAAGGAACAAATAACAATAATAATAACACTGAACTGGGGACAATCATATCAGCACTGTCACTGAATGGACGCTCACCAACTGGCCAATATATTAGAATAATGTGTTTTATGTATTAATTTTTCTGTCTTTTCTGTCCATTTCATTCAAGCTCTGCAACAAATTTTAAAGTTTAGTTTATGTCCTGCATCATGCATCGTAGGCCTACATCTTTGGCGTGAGAACTATGTATGAAAAACAACAAAGAAATAAGAGACAGCAAGAATGCTATTATTTTTTTTATTCAATTGACTATTGGTAAAATTTGTAAGCAAAAAGAAACCAATGTCTCTTATAGCATGAGGCCTGTCTCTATACATATTTTGAACATAGCTACCAAGCTATATCCAAAACAATGAAAATTTTATAGCATTATCTAACACATGGACCATTTTTTTTACCCTTTGCATTGGAACTTGATGTTACTATGATCATTTAATCTTCATCCAACCACATGTTCATTTAGTCAGAAATATTTAAACTACAGTACGTATTCAGTCTTAGGTAGCTGAAAGATGGTTCACAGTATGAATATGTATTGCTGTAGCCCCCAACATAAATTCTCATGTTCCTCAAAACAACATTGCGTGACACAGAATCTTTTGGAGTTCAGTTAAAATTAGATCAATAGATCTGTCTTTGCTAACCAGCAGGGACTAACTTGATTGTCTTCATAATTTTAACAGCGAGCGTGCAAACCCCATGTGCTTTCGTGACACGTCTGTTTGCCCTTCCTTGGGCTTAGACTGACCCGCTGCGGGCCCAGTTTCCCTGCCCAGAACCCAGGGGCAGGCAGTCCGGGGATGGCTCCGGCTCCAGAGGTAAGGTTATTTAATGCGCTGGTGAAAAATCAGGAAGGCATTAGCTCTTGGAGGGGGTCTGCCGCTGAAAGCGATCCGCGCAGCCCGGCGGAAGGTGTGTTTACACAGGCCCGGGCCTCATGCTGTCCGCCCAGACCACAGTGTTTGGTTTAAGTCACGCTGGAATGTCAAACATCACATCCAGCACTGAGGGCTGTTACTGTTGGACGATATCCTGAAACTTTCTGTTGCATCCACCCACCTCTCCGCCACGCCATCCCCACCCTTCCACCCTTCATCCCCAACCAACCCATTCTGCAAACTCTGCCGTGACCCCTCGCATGGGTCCGGTGGTCATCCGTCAAGCTTAAAACCCACAATTTTTTTTTTTTTTCCACTATTGAGGAATTATTCTTGCTCCAAAGCCTTTCAAACCAAGAGCTGTAGCTGTCTACAAAGTCTACAAAGACACCAGCAATAATGTTTGATGGTTAAACAATTCACTTCAGCCGTGGACTCACCCAGGAGGTCCTGCCAAAACTCATTCCCTGGACACCCAGTTACCCCCGCTCACCTTAAGAATGAAAAAGTGCATTAGTCGGTAAGACCACATCAGAGGACCTGTTCGCGTGGAGCTTTGAAAAGTGGACTTGTTACGGACGCGACAGCGTGTGGTGGAGAGGGCCCAAGTGAAACACGTCACCGCTCAAAAGGCAGACACATCACGCAAAGTGCCAACCAAAACAGTAACGCCGGAGGAGGGGAGAACACTGACGGGCCTATTTACGTTTCATGCCGTCGCTTTTTCGCAAATTAGCGGCAAATTTGCTTCGAGTGGAGGTCGTACATGTGTACACACACATGGGAATAATCTTTTAAAAAATGATAAAAACAAAATAATTTCATCTCAGGTTCCCCTGGCTGTTTAGTCCTGCATGCATGATCGGCGCTGATGTTGATGGCCATTAAATTAATTAGTGCTGATATCTGCTTCACTTACGGAGCCAGAGGGTGCCTTTCTGGCCATTTCCAAAGGATCAGTGAAGGAGTTAAAGCTAAGGAGAAGCCTCTCTCTCTCTCTCTCCCTCTCCCTGCCTCTCTCCCTCTGCCAGTTATTCTGCCAGCCGGTCTGCCAGTCCCGGGGGCGAGGCTGTGTGTGTGTGTGTGTGTGTGTGTGTGTGTGTGAGAGAGAGAGAGAGAGAGAGAGAGAGAGAGAGTGAGAGAGACAGTTTGTGGGGAAGGGAGAGGGAGGGACAGATTGAAGGATGGCAAGCCGTTGCCAGGGTCAGCTCTGACAGTGCCAATTTGATGTGCTGCCGTCAAGGGCTGTTTTTCCTCTCCTTTTCCTTCTCTCGCTCCCTCTCTCCCTCCCTTTCCCTCTCTCCCTCGCTCAGTAAAAAAGCTGAGTGTCCTGATGGTTTTCTGATGCAAACCATCGTGCAGCAAAATGGTTTTTCCCCCTCCCGCTGCCGTCTCCTCCATCTGCTGCTGGGCCCAGGCGCCGTCGGCTGCCTGCCTGTCACAGCGTGCGGCGAAATTAGCCGGGGAGGAGGCGCGCGCTAGTGCTAATTACATTTTAATCATTGGAAATGTGTTGGCAAATCAAGGCTTGATTGCCATCTTGGAGCTCTCGTACTCCTCCCTGCCGTGAGGAGAGGGAGCGAGGGAGGGGAATGGAGGGAGGGATGGAGAGAGAGAGAACGAGAGAGAGAGAGAGAGAGAGAGAGAGAGAGTGAGAGAGAGTAGACCCATGCAAAAGAGACAGAAGGTTGTGGGAGAGAGAGCGAATGAAAGAAACAGGGAGCTGGCTAGGACCTCGCCCTGCCAGGAAATGGGGCTTTTGGTGTCCTGGCACAAAGCTCTCGCTCAAGCCCTGGGCCTTAGGAGCTCAGGGAGGAAGAGAGGGAGGGAGGGAGGGATTGAGCCAGGGCTGAGGCCACGACTGAGGTGGTCGGAGGGGAGATGCTCTGGGGTTAGCGGTGTGGCAGACTAAGGCTCTGGGGCTAGTGGTGTGGCTAATTCAGTCATCTCCCATCACTCTCTCTCTCTCTCTGCTTCTCTTACCACTCCAGTGATGTGGATTCAGAGCGTGTGCCAACAAGAATGACTGTGAGGTCAACCGCATGGGGAGAGAAGGCAGAGCGCTACAAACAAAAGCAGGCCAAGGGCAAAGTGGAACAGTATCATTTCATCACGGTTATTTCCAGTTTATCTACTGTAAAATGATTACAAAACTTGTTTTGAGGAGTTAGAGATTGGTAGAGGAAGAAGTACAGACAGTTAGAGAGAGAAAGAGAGAGGAGAGGGAGAGTGAGGGAGAAGGCAAAGACAGAGAGGTCTTTTTTTACCCATCCGACCCTCCCACCCCCTCTGGCCCTCCTGCCTTCCCTATCTGGCCACTGCATGTCAGGTCATCCATCTTCCAGATCGGAAGCAGAGATAGAGTCCAGTCCAGAATGGCGTAGCACGACACACACCAAAGGGGCTGTTAAAATCAAACATCCACTTCCTTGGGCCTCCGGCCATTACCATAGATCTAAACGACAAACCACAAGAACAGCTGCTCACTCTCGGGGTCGACCGAACTAGACAGGACACACGAACAATCGGGGGCCGACAGTCATTAATCCCAGGGCTTATGTTGTATGATGGAATAATGCGATTTACAGCAGTGCACAATAGTACGCAAAGGGCGGGGTGTTAATAGTCGCTGTGTTGCTACAGGAGGTTGAAAATGACAATGACAGGACCCAAGCCAGCCATAATTTCAGCAATTCAACGTGTGAACCTCTCCCACTTGATGTGTAGATATTAAATCCAAATGTTCTCGAGGGGGCGTGTATATGTATATGTCTGCTTGATGAAACAAGGGGGAGGCTGTGGGGAAATGAAGTTCTTTTTTTTCCATTCCCGAGTAGCTGGGGTCATTACACGCACGAAAGCATCCGGGTCCGTTGACATCCGACGTCTAATTTACACAGCATCTGCCTGATGTCCAGCTGTCAACTCGACTATGAAGGAAAGAGGAGGAGAGGAAAGAAGAAGGCAAAAAAAGAAAGGGAGGAGGCAGAGGAAGAGAGGAAAAGAGAGAGCGAGAGCGAAGGGGGATTTAGACAGCCTGTGTTGTAACATAAGGCAAACGTCTACCCCGCCAGCCAGGAGAGGTTTGCGTGAAGGGAGGGAGGCAGTCTGGTGTCTGGCCCAATATAACCAGGCCTGATCTCTCCTCGACTGCCCCGGCCCCTCCGCCCTCTCTCTTCTCTCTGCTCCGGCCCCTCTCCTATTCCAGCAGTCCAACATCTGAATGTCATTTCCTCTCCAATGTAAAACTTTATCCAGACGACATTAATTTTGACCACTAACACAATATTCCAGTCATTGGAATTGAAAAGAGGTGGAACGGAGGGAGGAGACGAGAGCAAAGGAGAGGGCAAGAGAGAGAGAGACAGACAGACAGAGAGAGAGAGAGAGGGAGGGAGAGAGAGAAAGATGGAGGGAGGGAGTCACGGCAGGGTGGGGGAGACTTATATAAAATAATAAAGCCTTTATAGGATCTGACCTCCAGATTTATACCACATTCCCCCCTTTTAAATATGATATTTTCTCTCTGGAACCTCACTGCTGAGACAGAGGGAGAGCTGGAAAGAGGAGTAGTGTGTTCCCACGGGAGTTCCTTTATGCACGCCATAACTTTGTTTCAAATTCAGCGTTTGAAAGGCGACACATTGAAGGCCCAATTAGCGCGCTACTTTTAATGCATTCCACACAGTTACTTTGTCATTTGGAAAACAAACAGCGGGGGCCAAGACTATAAACTTTCACAACGCTGGGAAGAACTCCTCAATTCCACACACACACACACACACACACACACATGCACACACTTACTTTCCAGTTTCCATAGTTTTATATATACAGTCTATGTGTGCTGGAACATAAGAAGTAAGGTATATAGAGTATATAGAGAAAGACCCAAAATGTTTAAATGTTGTATGAGCACAGAGAATACCTATGTATAGACTATATACTGTATATATGAAAGCAATATAACACTTGT
>JAGFZM010000052.1:2241141-2301649 GCA_017657215.1 Limnothrissa miodon | reverse complement strand
GAGAGAGAGAGAGAGAGAGAGAGAGAGAGAGAGAGAGAGCAGTGGTGCCTGTGTGAGCAACAGGCAGAAACAAAGTGAGATGAAGCAAGAGACCAAGAAAGGCAGACAAGTAGAGAGAGAGTGAGAGAGAGAATGAGAGAAAATTGAAAACAGGCCTCAGCGAAAAAGACTACATTGCCACGCACATGGCATATTGAATTTGGATGACATCAGTAACAATATTTTGACAACAGTTAATACGGCGTTAGAGGCAATTAAATCAGATTCAGTCACTGAGATCACTCATGGAAAATTAGAAACAGTCCTTTGACTTCCAAAAGAGAAACTTTGGAAATGAGGGCGAACAAATGCACTAGGTCTTGGCGTGACATCAAAGGCAGCGAGGAGGGGGATGAGGAGGAATGGGAGGGAGGAAAAGAGCAGGCAGACAAAGAACAAAACTCTTGACCACAGAATATAAAAGGATATGGCGATCAAAGGCCCCGCAGTAAGAATTTCCATAGATTACGAAGGTGGTTCTACATAAAGCTCTTTAAACATAAACACCATCATGTCCAACAATCAAAGGCAATTTAAGCCACCTGAATGTTCCACTGTTTTACGAAAAGGAAAAAAAAACACATCTTGGGTTTCAGTAAGAGCGACTATACAGATCCTGTATGCTTAGCACAGACTCGGTTGCCAAGATACTATGACTTTGCTTAAAGCTTGCCAGCTTAATAAGAGGCCCCAATAGTCTTAGGAGAAAAAAAGGAGCATTTTCTGAATCTATACCGCCATGCAGCAACATTTTATACATTCGAGTCAATAGTCTATTAGAAATTCTAATTGAAAGTTCAATGCCCCCGCTCTGGGCCTCGGCAATAAAGATTGCCTTTGGAAAGCCATTTAAGGGCTTAATCTTTTTATCATGTGGTATTTGGAAGCCTAACTTTGTTCTTGTTAGGCAGATCAATCGCATTAATTTACAAAATGGGGGAAAATGTCACCCTTCATCCTTTAAATCTCGGGCACGGCAAAAGAGCAGCATTACCAAGTCCGACCGATGCTTTCTCCCATATTAGCAGAAATAGGTGTCATGGGAGACTTGACCTACAAATTTTAATTACCACATGAAAAATTCAGTTCCGGAGATGAATAGCGACATTGAAAGTGCAACCAAGGGGCCTGTCTCTGGGAGTTAACGGTTTCACACCCAACTTAGCTGTGCTGCAGTGTGCACTGCACACATACACACACACACACACACACACACACACACACACACACAATAGAAGCCCCCCCACCCACACACATAGTATATTGCTTATTGTGTTAGCATTCTATCTTGGAGGTCAGCAGAAGTGCATGACAGTGTATTATGGACTGTGGGAACCTCAATCAATACATTTTAAATCATTTCCATATCCTGGTCCCATAGCTGTTATGATTGCTCATGTAATGCCAATGAAGGTTAAATGAGAGAGTTGTTTATGCAGTCATCAAGAAGATATATAGTGTGCCAATTCATCCCTGAACACACACACACACACACACACACAGAAACCAGGTTATGGGACACACACTCCTGCACACAGCGTCGCAAAGGTAATAAAATATCCCCTTGTCTATTTCATGTTCATTTTAATCTAGACATTATAATATTCAGTGGCTCTGTTCCACCTCAGTGAGTGTGCACTGAGCTTAAGCATCAGGGACCATATCTGTCCTTGGTTGGAGGTAATTAATCTGATCCACTCATAATACAAGTTAGTTTCCAAACAATCAGGCATTGAACTCTAAAACCTCAATGTGTGTGTGTGTGTGTGTCAGTGTGTAATGCAGTAGATTGTGTGTGCTAACTTGAAATGTTGTATGTGTGTGTGTGTGTGTGTGTGTGTGTGTGTGTGTGTGTGTTTGTGTGTGTGTAGCATCAATAAGCCTATTCTTATGACAATTTATCACTATAGACCCATATTGATTTAATGTAGAATTTATATTATTTGCCAGTGCATTTGTTCAGGAAAACTCCTGCCAAAAAATACTGAACACCAAAAATAGACAATGAGAACTTAAAGATGAGCTCATAAATCACTATCAATAGGGCTAAACTGTGCATGATGCTGCTCACTCAAATAACATCTATGATACAACTTAGCATGAAACTGTGTTTAATTAATGTTAACTCTAGTGGAGGTATTAGTTAATGGTGTTATTGATAGATGTAACAGGGACATCAATCCAGCCAACCCGACATACGTCAACATCAACGTACTCTGAGTTTGTAATTCGTAATCTCGACTTGATTGTCCAATCCATTGAATTTTCCTGAGGCAAAGGGCGCTTTTCCCGACTACTAAGCACAATGGAATGCGGCAATTACAGGCAACACTAATTGTGTTGCATAAATATGTTAATAGGAACTGAAAAAGGCCAATGTGGAGACCACTTGCCAAATCAGAGATGCATTGTGCATTTTACAAATAGCAATAGTGTGGAATTCATGCTAACATTACTTTTGATAACATGCTTGTAAACTACATTCTGATCAGTGGCAGAGCTCCGTCTGGTGTGTTGTGCGTGTGCAGGCTCTGCAACGTTCAGCTACAAACAAAATTCCATAACTGATAGATAAAGCTGACTGCAAAAGTAAGTATTATAGTGATTGCTGTTATCTAGGTGGATCTAAAACTTATCATAGTTATCAATGTTAACTGAATTAAATCCTTTGCACGTAAGTACCACAGAAAGTGTTCAATGTTGAATGTTTAAACAAATGGTTTTAAAAGTAGGGTATTTAATTGGTGAGTAGTTCACCATTTTACCTAACATACCTTGATGAACTGAACAGGCTATTGCTAGTTAACGGAAGATAATGTCATCATGATAGTTGATAATAGATTCCCTCTGCTCTGCCACTGCCAGAAAAAAAAATGTAAAAGCCTAGCGTTCTGATGTTTATCTGCATGTGAATTTTAAGGCTCTTTGTCACTCAAATTCATTTTCTCTCACTTCATCTCAATAATAATCTATTTCTGGTTCGGCAGCACCGCTGATCTGAAAAGATATTCCATTTCTAAAATATTTTTTTTTTGGCTAGCGCTTTTTGGAGTAAACTAAAACTACCTGCATTTTAAATTTTATATCTGCATTGCAATTTCCATCTAATTAAATGACATGCCAGTCAACCTCTACTTTCATTCTCATAGTAGCCTTGGCCTACACTAATTTAGAGTCAGTTTTATTGTTCTTCTTGTTGTGTATCCCTCTCTACCACCCTAAGAACGTAGCAGAAATTCTGTATATTTCCCCCCATAGCCTCCAATTATATATGTGACAAATTGAGCCTCCAAAAGTTCTTAGAGGATATTCAATAGTGTAATTGCAAACATTTGAAATCACAAAAGAATAGTCCGACTAACTGCCTGAAAAAGAAACACTTAAGTCACAAATTAGCACTGCTATGGGCAGAAGCCCAAGAGAAATTGCAGTGAGAGGCACTAGCCTTTTTCTTACAGCAACCTTACAGCAAACCACTTCCAGTGAGCTTCTCACATTTTTTGCACAAAAACAAATAAAACAAATCAAATCAGAGCCAAGGGTAAGGCTGTGGGCCGAGAAGAAGAAGAAGGAGGAAGAAAGAAAGAAAAAAGAAAAAAAGACAGTCATGAAATCTGAGGTAATTGGGCATGAAATGAAGGGTGAATGCAGAGCGCCATGTTTTACTGTACACCTCTCTTGTTTACTTGTGGGTACGAGCAGATGGTTTAAATTAGTGGCTTCGCAGTACTGTGGATGCAGAGCCGCAGAGAAAGCAACAGTTTTTGTTTAATGAGTGCCAAACAAGAACCTGCTAACTTCTTAGGAAAAGCCACGGCACACACAAATGCTCACACTCACACACACAAACACGAACACTAAAAAATTCAGAATTCAGTGATCATACAATCATGCATGCCAGCCACACTCTTATCACAGGCCATTGCTCCATTTAAGTTCATTGAGTTACATACTACCACTGCAGAGAGAGGAGTTTTCTAGAACAATCCCTTCTGTACCCAACGATGCCCCCCCCCACCTCCCTATATCTTCTTACCTGTCTGGTATGTCAGGACACTTAGATGGGTGTGAGTGTGAGTGTGGGTGAATCTCTCCTGCTGAATGACTCATGGCTCCTAGCTGATGCGCTCTAGGGTATGAATTTAAATGTGGCAATACAATATGAATGTTACAGTATGTAAATACAGTAAATGGAATATTGAACTTGTCGCTGTAATTACAGCTAGTTTAGCTTGTAAAACATCTATGCAATTTTGTATTGGTCTAGCAGTTGGAGAAAGTGAACATTCATTTTAAACCGCATGTTTGCAAGTGCTTCATCACTTCCATTCTTTAACTTTTCTTTAAAATAATAATAAAAAAAAGTTAGACAGACTAGGCAAAGGTCAGTGCCAAAAACATGGCCCATAAGCAACAGGGGAGTTGAGGAAATCTTTACAGCCTGAAGTCTTTAAATTGTCACGCAAGTCAGTGGCTTTTAGACAAATTGAACAAAATGGCCCCCTTTTTAGGTTCCCCCCGAGGCGTCGGCAAGTCAGCCGCACAAAAGAGGCCTGGTGAATGATGGCGTAATGCAGCCCCTGTGCATTGAGCACATTTCACACCTGCTGCCACCGACCATTAGCCCCCTCACAATCATTACACAGGCCTGTCATGAAGCCCTGCCACTGCCAAAAACAGACAGGGAGAGAGCAAAAATGTGTGTGAGAGAAAGTGTGTGTGTGTGTGTGTGTGTGTGTGTGTGCGTGCGTGAGTGAGAGAGAGAGAGAGAGAGAGAGAGAGAGAGAGAGAGAGAGAGAGAGAGAGAGAGAGGTTTTAGTCCATCCATTTAGTAGTGTTTCAGCCAAAACAATACCCACCAATAATGCAGCACAAATTAAAAGCATACAATGCGTCTTAAGTCAACTCAGCCCTCACCTCAGAAACCACTCTCCCCCAACCTCACAAAACAACCCTTACCCATATATACCCTCATCAAAGTAGGAATACTCTTCAAGTTGATGACAGTTATAAAAAGCTAGTGCTTCCATCTATAATTGCGCACATCGCTGTGTCGACAGGAAAACATCTGTAGATCTTCAGTTTAAAAGCAGAAAAAAAACATTTTCACCTGCCTTCACACGCAAGGAAACTGAGGAAATTCTTAAAAGAGAGACTTTTGGCGGAGAAGCTAAAAGGTTGATTTGTTGAATTCAGCTTGTGCGAGGCAGGATGTCAGCTGTCAGAAGCATCGAGCACAGACACATTCTATTTTTTTATTTTTCTACTCCTGCGACTCATTTGAGAAGAAGATGAGAAGCGGGAGACCACTGGCTGCGAGCAGGGCGAAGATTCGTGCCCCCCATCCCCCCTCGCAGCACGCCCTTCTAATCTTGCCCTCCTGTAGTCAGCAAGAGCTTGTGAGCAGGGCCTCTGCTGGCATGATTCATTCCAACATGAAAGGGACTATTTTTTTTTTACCACCCCATACAATGTAAAGAATAGGAGGCAATGCACTCAGAAACACTACATATTAATTAACCTGTCATAAAAGCCCCCCCCCCCCCCCCCTAAAATAAATAAATAAATTAATAAATAATAAAATAAAATAAATCCCATTCTCTGCAGCTAGGGGTTGAGACATTTTTCTTCCTCAGGTCATATTTGGAGAAGAGGCCCAGAGGATGCATCGGTCTCTCAGAGGAAGTATGGCTATAACAGAGTCCATGAAGTAGGTCATATCCTGTGGTGCCGACTTGGGCTACGACCCAAAAAGCCCCTAAACCTTCTACAAAAACCCCAGGCAGGAACTTTTATAGTTCCATTGAGAGGGACACTGAAAAGGAGGCAGGAGGAGGACCCACTTCCACCCAATTCCCTCTCATCTGTGCAGTTTCAATGAGGTGGAGGAGGGATACAAGCACAAGGTTGCTAGGAAAATGAATATCTGAAAAAACATCTGCTAAAACATGCACTACAATAGTAGTCCATTTTAGACTTATTTCAGCAGATAATTCTTGCTAACACTACATTCACTGAATTAGCATCATTTTCACAAGTTAACACCTACCGTAAGGCAGATGTGACTGTTTTTAACGAATGGCACAGAACTATCACAACATAAAATGAACCTTGAAACAGCGAATGGCACAGAACTATCACAGAACTATCACAAATGAACCGACGCCAGATCTGGGGAGACATTCGACCATTAACGATTTCCCCATGCCTTCGCTTCCCTCATTGTTTTTAAAGGATTCCTACGAGGACATTTGAGGTGTATCCTAATTACTGTTTGCCTCAGTCGGTCTTGGAGACACGTCTCCACACCGCATGGCCTCCTCCCACGCTCCCCTCAGACTGCAGGTAATTGAATCGCAAAGTCCAATCTCGCGGAATTAGTCGCGTGCGTAAAAGGAGACGATTCATCATGTCCGGTTAAGCAAAACGGATTTGAAAAACATTAGGAGGCGCTGATTGAGTCTGTCGCGTCATTAACTGGTCCAAATATTTCTGCCCCAAATGGATGACATGCTGCTGGGCTGCAGTGAGACAAAAGGGGCTTAGAGACAAATGGAGGATAAATCTTGGCCAATTGAAAAGAATGAGACAGAAAGAGAGAGAGGGAGACAGAGAGCACTGTTAGCTAGCTTTCCAAATCAAATTGTAGAATGAAGAGATTCTCCTTGTGTAATAATAATAATAATAATAATAATAATAATAATAATAATAATAATAATAATAATAATGCCACTGAAATAATAACAGATAACTTAATACTAACACTAATAATACCTAAAAAAGTGTTTAAAAAGAGTAAATTATTAGACAAAACAAGGTTGGTGTGTGTGTGTGTGTGTGTGAGTGTGTATGTGTGTCTGATTGTGTGCATGCATACATGTGTGTGTATGAGCGTGGGTTGACAAATAACTAACTCTATTCACTTCAAGGAGATGATGAAATGTGTTCTATTGTGTACTGTGGTGCACACAGTTGCTCAGAACCGTCTTAGAACAAATAACTATCTATAACACAACAAAATGCACCAAAATAAGCTAGTTCAAAAGGACACAACAGCTCGAGGCTAGCAGGCTGCTGTATTTCCTTCACTCTAACGCACTTCTAGACATTCTCAGACAGATATGAAGGAAGCCAAGGAACAGTTTGACACCAGATTCTTTCTACACCCCTGACTGGCTCGCCGTTTGAAACCAAAATCCAGCATGAGCTAGCATTGATGAGACAACCACACAGGTATAAAAGAAGAGTTTGAGCGAGTCGGAGAAAGAGAAAAATGTGTGTGTGTGTGTCTATGTGTGCATACTGCGCTGTGAGCAAGTTGATGGCAAACCCGGACCCAAAAAACACAAGCAGAAAGTAGGAAAAAGATTCACACACACACACACACACACTCACACACACACACACATCCAGACAGCTCTCCACACTGGCACTGCTGATCAGAGCGTCTGGCTGTCCAAAGAGGCAGAAGGCATTTATTTCTAGCACAACAGCTGCTGGAGCTGACTGGGGTATCAAAGCTGCTAAAAGACAAGTGAGAAAAAAAAACACCACCACACATGAGAACAGACAGAAAAGATTGAGAGAGCAAGAACATGTGTGTCCGTGACAGTCAGAGACAGCGAGAGAGAGAGAGAGAGAGGGAGAAAGAGAGAGAGAGAGTATGTGAGGGAGAAATAGTTATGGCGCCGTTGGCTATTCAGTCATGTGAGGGTGAACTGCACTCCGGGGGGGTCTTGGTGGAAATGGTAGTGAGGAAGACAAGTGTTCCTCATCAGTGGCGCGGAGGCAGGGGTCTCACGGTGCGGGCATGGCCTCCTGCTCGCTGGCTCCGGGGTGTAAATCTCCCCTCCTCTACCCCCCCTCCCCATTCCTTCTATCTCTTTCTCCCTCCCTCTCTCTCTCTCTCTCTCTCTCTCTCTCTCTTTTTCACTCCAAACTCTGCCTCCCTCCTTCTCTTGTCCTCCATTTTCTTTCTCTCTCACTTCTGCCGGTGCCTTCTGTGGGCCATCCGTCTAAATGAAGCAGACACAAGGGCCGTGGGGAGGGCCTGTGTTTATCCAGCCTCTAACTGCAGAGCAGGGGCCCCGGTGCTCAGCGGAAGAAGAGACAGAGGAGAGAAGAGAGGCACACAGCATGAACAACAACATAACATGGGGCAAGTCTGGGGCCAATGCACACAACACAGGGCTCCGGAGAGACATTCTGTTTGTGTGTGTGTGTGTGTGTGTATGTGTTGGAGGGGGTCGGAAAAGGTTGAGCTCAGTGTGCTTTTCCCATTAGCGGGCTTCCCAAATGAATCAGGGTGCTTATGAGCCTGTGAGCAGGAAAAGTGCAAAGGCTAAATCGTGCTAATAGCTTTACATATGTATGCCTTCCCCACATGGCTCTGTATATAAGACTGTCTGCACGCAAGCAAGTGTGTTTTTGTGCGATGGTGGATGTGTGTGTGTGTGTGTATTTGTGTAATTGTGTTAGTGCACAGGTGTGTGTGTGTGTGTGTGTGTGTGATTGTTTGTGTTGTGAATGTACTGCACCAGAGGGACCCCCTACATCAGGGCAAAAGTCAGCAGAATGGACAGCTGTCCTCCCCAGGGAGTCTGCAATCAGGGCTCGCAGAGCAGCTTCTGTCCTTCAACAGGCAATTAACACTGAGTCCATTACAGCCAGCGTGGCCCTCCAGGGCGGCCCAGACAGCCACAGCAGCACTCAGGCCAGGCTGGGCCAGCCGGGGAGGGGCAATGTTGGGGAATAAGATCCCCAAAGGTCAACACCCAGAGGAAGTTTAAAAGGAAGGAGTGTGTGTGTGTATGTGTGTGTGTGTGTGTGTGTTTGTGTGTATGGAAAGGGGAGCTTTGGTTGCTGTAGACCAAATGGCCTGGAAAGCAGGTGCTATTTGTCACCCGCCAGCTATTCACCACAGGGACTTCTGTTTTTTTAAAGTTAGCCTGTGTGCACACGCACGCACACACACACACACAGTACTCAAGGGGGCGTATTGTGGTGGGGAATAATATCTAGGGCAAAAATAAATAAATAATCTCTCTAGCCCTCTGCCTGGTGCGCCTTTCCTCATTTTCCCCAGTCTGAGTAGTCCCTCACCTCTGGTGACCCCTGAGGTGATGTTTATGTGCTCCATGTCTGGGCGCACTCTCCCCCAGCCAGATCAGTCACGACTCATAAATATTTCACTCCCTCTCTCATCTTTTGGAGGGGTCCGAGGGGTAAGCCAGGCCAAGGCAAGGCAAGCCAACGCCAGGGGAGGAGAGGCACAGTTGTTTGTAGTGTGGCGAAAGGCCGATCAGAACTTCTCCCTGCAGGGAGCTCCTTGCTCTAAATAGTCTTGCAGAACAGGTCTGTGTTTTTCACTCCCAGGGAAAAATAAAGTGTTGGCTTCCGAGGGCAGTTACAGCAAAGTGCCATGTTTCCAAAGGCAACTAGTTTGTTTGTGTGACACATCCCATAAAAAAGACCAACAACAAACACATAAACAGGAAGCACAAGAAATACGCATGCTAAGAATGCTCCACAGACCGAGCTTTCTTAGTGTCTGGTGAGTACACAGTATGCTACTACCTCACACAAGCAGTAAACTTTCTAATAGAAGGCCCTATGTTTTCATTCTACTTGGAGAAACCAAAAGAACAGTGCTCTTTTTCTAGAACGTTTACAACTTATTCTGAATTAACACAACCCAGTTTGTAGTTGGTCCCTCCTAGGCGTACATAACTCATCAGGAAAACAAACAACGCTGTTTCACGCCAGGTTTTAAAGATGGCTTGTGAAAGCAACTGTCTGATAGCATCACACAGAGTTAGCTAACTACCACCGGGGCCCTGATGCAGCAGGAGCATCCATCCACGGCGCTCGGTGCAGAGGCCCGTGCCAGAGTGATTTAAATCTGCGTGTAGCGCTGCCGTCTGGAGACGTCCAAGAGAGACCCCATACAGACATCAACCATTAAGTGGGGATATCTAATTTCATTTTGTGCGTGTGTGTGTGTGTCTGGGTGTCTGCGTGTGTGTGTGTCAGTGAGGGAGAGGGACAGAGACAGAGAAAAAGGAAGAGTGAAAGAGAAAGTATGAGAGAGAAATAAAGAGACAGGGAGAGAGAGAGAGAGAAAGAGTTTGTGGGAGAGACTAGGGAAATGAATAAATAGGCTCGGTTGCTTCCCCCACTCCCTTGTTTCCCAGTATGTGTAGTGACATCTGAGACATTTAGGCAATCTATCTCCACCTCCACTCCTCATCCCCACCGCCTCACACCACACTCCACCCACCCCCACCCCCCACCCCTACAAAAACCCTTCCAGAGGAAAATCATTATGCAGCGTCAACCCCCTGTTGACAAGTTTACCCACGATCCCCCTCAGCACAGATGCTGCCGACGACAGCGTCTCTCCCTCCGTCTCTTTTTCTTCTTCTCACACTCCTTCCATCATCACCTCCCTCCCTGGCTCGCTCCTCTCGTCGCTGTCTGCAGCTTGGCAAGAGCTCACAGTGGAAATATTCATCCCTGTCTGTCTGTCGAGAGCTCAGGCGAGGCAAGAGGAGAGGAGGTGGTGGTGATGGCGGAGGCAATTGTGGGGTTGGGCTTCACTCTGCGCTGTTCAGCGTACTGCTGAAATTCATAAACAATTCCCAGGGCTTCTTATGGGAACCACGCTCGCTAGCAAAGGTTTTGCCATGGCCCACTCGAGAGGGGTGTGTGTATATGTGTGTCTACTCTGGTGGGGTGCAGTCGGGTGGGGTAGGGTGATGGAGTGTTGGTGGGAGGAAAAATACACCACAGTTCAATGCTTTATTTTATCCAACTTCAATTCGGCCCAGTCATCACTGAAGTCAGCACTTTCCCTACTTCACCCCCCATCCATTGAGTGCACCCCATTTATAATCTCCCTCATCTCATCTCATCTCATTGCCTCTCATTCGAGAACTCCTTTTGATTCGCCCCTCCCTTGCCTGCTTTCATTTTTTTTGTTGTTATTTTTTTGGAATGAAAAGAGTTAAAATGGCATCCGTAACCAATAAAAATAACAGTGGGGCCTCTGAATGTGGACTGCATGTGGCGACAGTTCTACAGACCCCCCCTCCCTCCCCCGCCTTCCTCGCACACAACCATCCCACCACCACAAAAAAGAAACCCTTTTCATTCCTTTTCAGCTATTCAGTGCCAGACTTGGCAACCTCCACGAGGCTTCCCTTTAGAAACGCGTAATGTGTTGCCAATCTGCTGTTTAAAAACAGCCCCTTGAGCAGACACATAGACTGGAGTGCGGATCAATGCCGCTGAGCCTTGGCACGCTCGAGCTGTGGCCGTGCCCAGTTCTGCTTCAGGGTTAGGGAGAGGTGGAGGTGGTGGTGGCGGTGGAGGTGGACCGGTGACAGTGGGAGAGGGGCTGCTGCTGCTGTGCCTGAGGACATTCAGTGTGCGCTTCTGACCTGATCAGACGGGCAAAATTCAGGACACCTCCAGGCTGCTGGGGTCCTGCATCAGACAACCTGTCTGGTGGTGTTTGGAGAGCCCGCTGTTTGCTCATGCAGAAAATAATGGTAAAAGGGCAGGTGTTTATGACAAGATGAATGAATTGTTTCAATTAGTAATACTCAATAGTTATATAAGCTGACAAAGTGAAAAAATATGTCTGGGAGCTTTTTAAAAAATGAGAAATTTGGAGTTGATGCAACTCACCAAATAAAAAGGCATTTCAAAGATGTTTTTACTGGCTGGACTTGAAACGCCTAAATTCAGTCTTCAACACCATATTCCTTGGCAGCAGACAGAAATGATTATGTGTTCAGAACAATGTTCCAAGAGACAGTTAAAGGCATTTAAGTAATTTTAATGGGTTTCTCTGTTTCTAGATAATAGAGATTTTCATACCAAGATAAAATGCCTGGCTAAATCTAATTTAACAAGGAGAGGTCATCCCGAGGTTTTCTGCCAAAACAGCTACTACATTTGCAGAGAAAAACAAAGTCTGATTTACAGATCTGCGACACTCTGCACTGCTCTAAAAAAAACATCAGTCACTCTGCCAGTCTGCAGGGATAAACTAGAATCCAAAGTAGCAGCAGAACTTGCACATGTCTTCTGTAACACTCCAGACTATTTAGGGGTGACATCTCTTGGCGGCAGTCTAGCACAGTATTTAGCAGCATTTACCTGACTTATGTAAATGGTATACCATAATCATAATTCACCGGAAGATGTGAGACACAAGACTTAAGCTAAACAGAGTCTGTAAAAAAAAAAAAGATTTTGGGGTTGGGTGCAAATCTAATAGCCTTATTGAACTCGCTACAAGCTACTTGTCAAATACAGAATTTACATAAATTCCCAAACAACCCTCTAACCTGTTTATAGTCTGTGCTGCTAAGAGGCCTGACTCATTATTAGCGAATAAGCAGCGGCATACTGTTAGATGTTACCTATAAAGCACTTGGCCAGTTCCAGGAGGGAATAGTCTGCCTGGTCTGATCTCACCACTTTGAAGCACTTCAAAGTCATGCCAGGCCTCTGGGCACCTCCACACAACTCGCGTGCTAGTTTCATTCCGCATTTCACACACGTCAGACCTTCACACATGCGCATACGCACACATGGGCACATACAGATGCATCCTTATACACAAACACACACACATACACATACACAAAATGTGTGTGCACTGCATACAAATTCACACGCTCTCACTAACTCAGTCATTCATTTATTTAATCTGTCAGTAACTCCTATAGAGCAACAGCACAATATTAGAGGAGAAACCCTGTGTGAATCAATCCATAGCCCTGTTGTTCCAGCTCACCAAGTGCTGTCAGTAGGAAAACGAACGAGAATTTTTCATATAATATACACCGATTAATGGGGAACAGTAACTTACTTATTTACCTATTTATTTTGCTATGCCCCATTTAGTTAACATTAGTTTTAGGTCTGTTATTCTGTCTATGTTGCAAAAGAAATCTGGCTCAATTCTTTCTACAGACAGCATTTAGTGAGCTGGGAAATTGACTGATTGATAGTCCATTTCCTCTTTAATTATTAAAATAGGCCGGTTTTAACAGACATCCTTTAGCTACGTTTTTCCACATTTGCCATTATTAAAAAATAATCTGCCTGTGCTAATAATAATTTCACTGGAGGCACGTTGCAGTTGTTCCACAATACTGTGCAACAATAACCTGGAACTAATTAACTAGTTACTAGTAATCTAGTAAACTTCGATACATGGGGATAAAGACTTCAGAAATTAGAATTAATTGTAGTGTTTTCCAAAGACATTTCCTTTTAAACTGCAAACCTTTCATCACATGGGCTGAGCAATCAAACTAAATCCACACCACCTCCAACCTAATAACACTGAAACACTCAATACAACTTCAGCAGCAACGGATAGGAGGAGACAGAACTGAAGAGGGAGGGTAGTGTGTTTGTCTGTGTGTGTGTGTGTGTGTGTGTGTGTGTGTGAGAGTGTGAGTGTGTGGGAGCCTGCTGGTGGTGGATGTCAAAATGAACTGCCTACTGCCGAGATCCATTTTCACCGACACACGCAAAATCTTTAATCTTTTTTAAAGCCAGTTGACAACAACTTATTTGCTGATCAATCCGGTCTGCCTGAAAGCAGGCCGGGAGCGCCATCAATATCACCCACAGGGAGGACAGTGAAGCACTCCACCAAGGCTCATATTGGACAGGCATAAATCTAAATGGAGTGCCTGGGGACACAGGGAGAGTGGAGCGGAGGGGGGGCGGTGAGGGGGGTGGGGGATGAGGGGATGAGATGCGCATTGGACTGACACGGAGTTGCTACGGATACATAACCGCTCCCGCTGACATCCTTCAGGCCCACAGCCAGGCTGTCACCACGACGAGCCACAGGAGAAGGAGCAAAGAGTGCAGCAGCAGGAGGAGGAGGAGGAGACTCAGACAGAGACAGAGACGGCAGCCATTTTGAGCTCCATTATCTGCAGAGTGTCATTAATATGGCTTACAGAAAGTAGGTCTCTGCCGTGCTGTGTAAGCACCAACGACCCTGCACTATTCAGTCATCTATCAACATAATAATAATAATAATAATAATAATAATAATAATAATATATTAATAATAATACAGGCCTAACGCCTTCATTTAACAATATATTTTAAGAATATTTCAAGATTAAATTATTATAGGAAAGATTGAAATTGACACTTGTTTGGAGAACTATAGCGTGGTAATTCCAGTGGTAATTCAAAGCATCTTTGGCTGAAACATCCCTATGTGCTTATCATGCCACGGCTAACACGGCTAAGCAACACTGGGGGAATACTGACATGTCCCCTATCCTAGCCTATTTGAAAGAACATCTTTTCACGGGCCCAGAATGGTGTCCTACTGTAAAACTGCTCTAATCCGTCCTCTTGGCTGAAGTACAGGCATGCAGATTCCAGAGAGTGTGTGTCCAAAACAAACGCTGGGAGCTTTGAAGGCTGGCAAGATTTGCTTCAGCTGCCCATCTGCTTGAGGGCACAGTTTAAACGGTTTACAGAGAATGGATTAACTGAGGTGTGCGTACTCCTAAGTGTGTGTGAATGTGTATGTGTGTATGTGTGTATGTGTGTGTGTGTGTGTGTGTGTAAGTACATGTGTGGGTGAACCCTAGCTGCTTCTAGGAAAAAAAAGAGAGAGTTGCACATACAAAAGCTTGCTGCTGATAACACCATCAATACAGGATTTGGCCACTTAACACTCTTTACATGCACTGGGTTAATAAACATAAAGTGCCGGAGCGAGACAGAGACAGACAGACAACACCCATATGCAAATTCCAATACGGATTTCAGAGAATTTTTCTCGTAAATGCTGTGGTGGTGATTTTTTTTTCAATCACATTTCACACGAGGGAGCAGGCCAACGTTTAACCCGCCAACACCCGTCCGCCCCCCACACACCCCCAAGCCCCTGGCTCAGCTCAGCGGCTGATGCGTTTTTTTTTTTTCTTCTTTTTTTTGAGCTGCGTGCCAGTGTGCGTTGCGTAGAAAAGAAACAGCGGGGTTGGAGTGCGGGGGCCATATGGTGTGCAGGCTAAGCGAGAGCGGCGGCGGAGGAGCGAACATAAGAACAAATGGGAAGGAGAAACAGCTCAGCGCCGCTGAGGGTTTCAGATGAGCCGTCGCCTCGGCGACAATGACGGAGACCGGCTCCCCCATGAAACGTCTTAACAAAGCGGTTCCCGGATCACCATGAATTATGGAAGAAAAGGCGACATCATGCTGAGAGGTGCATCCTTAACTGTGAAATATATCCTCAGATGTCTTTCCCTCTACCCCCTATCCCCCCTCCTTCCATGGTAGACTGGGCGGCGGGGGATGGGAAGGGATTCGAAATAATGATATAAAATTCCTTTCATCTTAACGCGTCTTGGCTTTCCCCCCTCTAAATGTGCCACAGTGGCCTTGTCAAATTATGGATTTTCGGATGTGTTAGAGGAGACAAAAAAAGCAGACAGTGTACACCACAGTGGACTGTTTTCTTGCCCCTGTTTCCTTGCTCATTCCCTCTATCACTCTCTCTCTCTTTCTCTCTCTCAGCTGGCACTACCCTTATCTCTCATTTCCACCCTTCTATTTTTCTGCCTTTCCCCCCACAACCTTTGCATCCCCCCCTCCACACACACACACACACACACACTCACACTCACTCCACATCTCCCTCTCTCTCGGGAGGTAAGCCCGATCTCATTAGCTATTGCAGGATAAGGCGTCCTCTCAGCAGAGGTTCAAGGTGATGGTAGATTAGGGTGTTTGGCCCCGGCTCATTCCGTATTCAACACGCATGCCTCCCTGCCCGTGAACACCAAATTACATTGAACCCGGGGAGTCTAACTCCATTAATTTTAAATGGAAGATTAATTTAACAATATGCGGTGGATATTTGTTACAAACCCATCATGTAAAAGTGACGTCCGGCAATAAATTTGTGGGTGGTTCGCTTCGGCTAAGAAGAACGTCAGGGCAAATAAATCAGAGGGCATTTACGGTTAATCGACAGTCTTTAATGTCCCACTAACACTACTATACACGTTGACACGACGATGTGAATGACACACGTGTGCTGTGAGCACAAGATGTTCCCATATGTAAGAACATTACACACTGAATCAAATGCCGTACACAGCATGCATTATTATACGAATTAATTTGAGAGTGGTAATTGAAATGTAAATGAAAAACAAATGAGGTAACTCAGAACAGCATTGTGCATTATGTTCTTTGACAGTCTCTGACCATTTCTCAAATTGTTAGCACAACTGTCACAAGACAGGTTTATTCAAATTAGTGCTTTATGGGCTGAAGACACCATGCTGTCAGAATATAACTACAATTTCAAAATATAGTGTATTTTTAAATCTGTAAATATATCAGGAGATTTTTACATCAGCACCTCTCTCTCTCATGTCATGCATGATATGCGGTATCCATGGATACCGTCTCAAACCATGTACAGAAACTGCCATTACCCACCCCCAACCAACCCCCTTCCACACACACACACACACACACACACACTTGATATAATTCAGAGCATTTATTTCACATAAGAGCCTATTTGTTTCCCATGCTTGGCCAGGCACATGAAGGCCGAAGCAAATGGCCTCGCTAGGCCCACATCATATAGCAGTGGAGAGAGATATGCTCATCAGTGGTCTGTGACAGGAGCTGCTGATCATATTACACACATGAGGAGAGCTCACATCATTTCACACACTCGTGTGCAGACACACACACACACACACACACACACACGCACACACACTCACATGTGTAAATGAAACTGTTGTCTGTTGAGAAAAGGGAAGATGTGGCTACAGGGTAATTTAAAAGCTAATCTTAACAAGCAAGTAGGGATATAAAGTCTTTAAGTTTTAGCCCACTAAACATTCAGCCCTCACCCTTCATCACCAACATACACACACACACACACACAAACACACACTTTTTCAGCGATTCATCCTTTTTTGTCTTTAATGTGGGATTCCTTATGGGAGCACGCTGCCTAATTAGAGGAATTGATAACCCCAGCGCTTATTAACGAGGCCAATACATCTCAAAGTCATTAAAGATAACCAAGGCAATAAGTCTGGTTTTAAGCGCCACTAGGTTTCCAAGCCAGCGTGTTGCCAGAGGTTGTAAAAAGGGTAAAGGAAAGGGAAAGGTGAGATGAGAGAGAGAGAGAGAGAGAGAGAGAGAGAGAGAGAGAGAGAGGGCAAAGCAATTCCTGCTTAGTCAACTGTAAATGCCTGGCTAGTGGACCTTTAAAACAGGCTGCGAGTCAAAAAATTAAGGACCAAATCTCCTTTCCAATGAAGAATTAGGGGTCCCGTTTGGGCCAATACGAGGGGCTTTTGAGGGGGGTCAGGCCGGCGAGGAGAGCATGTTTGACAATGGTGTCGATTTAGCCGCCAAGATGCTCCGAGGCCCCTGGCACGACATCAGTCACATCCGTCAGAAGCACTTATCTCCCCAGCCGTCCCTCGGGCGAGAGAACGAGAGAGCGAGAGAATTCAGGTCATGTACATTTCTTTTCACCTTTTCCTCCACTCTGCCCTCTATCTCTCTGCCCACATACCACGGCTAAAGAGCTTGCATCCACCTCAACCGTCCTCCAGACATGCACTGCTGTGCGCTATCAGCCTCCTGCCAGGCAAGGCCGGAACAGATAGAAAAGTATAAGAAAATAAAAACGAGGAAATAAAAAAAATCACCTCAACTAAATAAAAAAATAAGGAGTAAAGGGAGAACCAGAGAGAGCGAGAGAGAATCTAATCTTGTGCAAGACAAATTTGAGATCCATATGCTAAATCCCAATTCTATTTACACGCAATGGACGCCGGGTGGGGTGCAGTCATGGTGGCTTGGTGTGGTTTTCAGATGTCTGAGTGAGAGTGGGTGATGGTGCTAACATTAGCCTATCTCCCTGGTGTGCCTGAAGGAAGAGAGAGAGAGAGAGAGAGAGAGAGAGAGAGAGAGAGCAGGAGATGAGCGAGCTTGAGCTCAGTGGAGTATTATGCACTTAAAGCGTTAAAGTGTCAACTCTGATGATTTCTACATGAGGGTCTGTGGTGTGATCAGGCCTAAAGCTGGGTGGGTGGGTGGCTGGTCAGGGAGGTACAGTAGTGGCTGCAGTAGTGCTAATGGCGCGGGGGTGCAATGAGCCATGGTGCGAGCTGCACCGTGTCGGTGGCTAGGACGGCAGCCATGTTTGTCTCTTTGTGAGCTGTGACAAAATGGAAGAACAGAAGGAGCTGCCGCTGCTTGTGAACCTCATCTGGTATTCCCACCGACACACACACAGACACACGCACGCACACACAGACAAGAACATCACAGTCCTTCATACAAACCTCTCACACCCTCCTATCTACATATCTACTCTTGTTAATGCAAGCAGTACATATTAAGAGATGCATAATCATTGCATAATTTCAGGATTGCCCCCCCCCCCCCCCTCCTTCCCCCAAAATAGATTATTTTTATTTCTAACGACCTAGCCTATCACACCCCATCTTATTAGGAGGTGAAACGTCCCCATTGGCATTCATTCGCACACGCTTCACCTTGGTCTGCTACAGAGCCTGGGGCTGCTGAGAGGCAGACATTATTACAATGTCATGCAGCTGATTACCCTGTCCTTCACTGCCAGGGCTCGGGTGGGTGTGGGTGTGTTCCACCGAGTCTCAGAGCGCTGAGCCAAATGAATGTGAGTAATTTTACAGCTAAAAAAGATGACTGCAACAGTGATTAAAAGCCAGTGGGAGCTCGGCACACCACCTCTATTCACTAAAATGAAGCAAAAACTACAGGTGCAGTTTTTTTTTTTTTTTTTTGCATATCCAGTCCATTTATTTTATGCAAAGACGGTGCCGGCACACACTGGATGGACGATATAGACACAAACACTGTTGTCTGGCTGTACCTGCTGCCAAATTCACTAATTATCTGACCTGGCCTGCTCAGCTTTAACCTTGAATTAAGCAGCATTAATGTAAAAGATGGCAAAGCTCCTTTTCCCCCCTTCTCTAGTATCTCTCTGGCTTTAAGCCCACTGCTAATTTGGTCATTTGTTTTACTGCCCCCACCCCCCCTCTCATGCCAGCATAATAGGCCATTGGAGTGACATAGTCTGCTCTGTAATTAATTATAGCAATCAGTAAGAAGAGGCCGCCTGATTGGACACTTGTAATTGGAGACATTATGGGTCCTGACCGTGTATCCTCCAGTAAGGTGAATGTGTAGCTTTAGCTTTTGTTATTCTACACTGGATTGAAGGGCTGGGATTGTACTCAATTCTTAATGTCAGCTAATTCCTTGGCTGAGTCTCTGCTCATAATTTCTCTGCACAACAACAACAACAACAACAACAACAACAACAACAACAATAATAATAATAATAATAATAATAATAATAGTAATGCATACAGAGAAATACAGGTTTAACTGTTTTTTTTTTTTTTTGTACACTGTCTAAATGCCAGCTGAAAGCTAATTAATATCCTGCAACTCTCCTCAGTCACCTTAGCATTAGTCAAGCCCCCATCATTAATCTCGGTCTGGCTGAAAAAATATTAAATAACTGTAATAACAGGTGTAGATACGGACAGAATATTCTCCTACATTTGCTCTGCTGAACGCCTGCCTATTAATCAGTATGAGGGGTTTGGGCATTTGTTCTTTATTTAGACAGTACAGTGGCGACAGGTACAGTAGGAAGCAAGTTGGAGAAAAAAAGGGAGGGTGTGGAAAATGACCGTAGGCCAGATTCTAACCTGGGTCCCCGTGGCCACCTGGCCTTGTCCAGGTGCTCCAACTACTTGCACCACAGAGCTGCCAACATGTAAGGGTGCTGCCTGAGAAACAAATGTGCACATATCTAGTGCATCATATAGAATTACACATGACTGAGTGCACTGTGAGTAGGAAAGGGGGAAGAAAAAGGACTGGGAAATTACCACGGGGCGGATTCAAACCTGGGTACCTGTGGCCACCTGTCCGCCTGACACCTGAAGGGATACTGCCCTAGAAACAAATATGTAATAATAACGGTGTGGACAATATTTTTTGAAAAGTAAAGAGACAGGCTACCACAGTTAATGAAGTATCTGGGAGCCTGCTGTCTGTGTGTTTTGTTTTCTTTTTTTTGCTTCATAGTTATTCCTTCTCCCAACTTATACAACTGTTACGGGAAAACATACAAACAAAAAAAAACTGATAAAATAGATAAATAAATAGGAGATATAACACATTCTACTGTGCACTCAGGAGAAACATAAGGTAGTGGGTGGGGAACATATCAAACTCACAGCACGAATATTTACTACTACACAGATGACCATCTGTTGTTGTCGCAGCAGTAGTACACATCATACAAAAGTCATCTCCTCCACAACGGCATCAGAACAAAAGTCCTCGACTGTCGACACAGTCAAGCCTGATACCTACCTGTCACCGTTTGATACCTCTGTGGTATATCGTTTAGAATTCTCTCTGCACTCATGAGTTGTTCAGCAAGCCTTGGTGTGGCAACCCCCCCCCCCCCCCCCCCCCCCATGTCACCACCGTTTCAGCAGTTGCTATCGCTTTGACAGGTCTGTGGTGTCGCAGCCCATTAAACAATTTCACTGTGACATGGGCCGTCTACAACGATGTCAGGGCCCCCACCCAAGGCGGGTGAGCGGCGTGATTCCTCGCTGACGAACTATTACGGCACTGCCAAACCTAATCAGCTACATTAACCGAGGGCGTAAAATGGTAGACCTCCACGCCCAAGGAAGGGGAGCAGCCACAGCCAGCAGCGGCGGCGCAAATTAGCGCGCAGTTAATACCGCCCGCTTACGAGGGCCTGTTAAACAAGGGGATCATTTCCGAGCTGAAAGCTCGGGCTCAGCGGTACACAGTACATATTAGGACATTTAAAGGCAGTGTGCAATTGATTAGTCAAGCAGGGATCCCAGCATAAACTGTTGACAGCGGGAGGAGCAAAAGTGGCGGGTTTGAGATAATTAGATATCTAAACTCAATATGTTGTTTTGCAATTTCTGAGACATAATACAATTTGTGGCAGCTTCTTGGTGTTTAATTTGACGCAGCTGCCATCACTGGTTTCCGTGTGATTTTCTCATTAAGAAGGACTAGGACTGACATTTCCATCTCGTGTTTCTTAATTGCACAAAATGATTTGGTTAATTTGTAATAACACAAATGACAAACTACTTCAGTCCTCATCCTCTTAAGCATTAACGAAATGCAAGATTTTATTTCTAATGCTAATAACACACAATAAAATAATCCCGAACATGAGAGAAAAAATTTCACTAGAAGGCCTTTATTTGTCTGCTCTCCTTATTGACTCACCTTTGAAAGACATTTTTGCTTTGTGTGAACTTGAAGCAAATCTCTCTCCTATCAAGGTTCTTCTCACCATTCAGTGCCAATTAGTCCTATTACAAAATGCCAAAGCACCACTTTTGAACCCCATGTGACATTTACACACACACACACACACACACCCACACACACACACACACACAATCTCATAAATACATCCCAAATCCCTTTGTGTGCTGTGCTACACTCAACAATCCACAAGGCCATTTTCAATCCATGCATGCCTTAAGGGAAACCAAACATTTTCTGATGGCCTAAAAAATGATATTTTCTATAATGACTATTTCCATCACTGTAGTTGCACTGCCTGAAGGAGAGAGAGAGAGAGATCTGCATCTCCTTGCCCATCTATAACTCAATGGAAACCCCTTGGAGACTCGTACTATGTTTCTGGTGCTTCTACTTCTTCTTCGTTGTCTTCGTCTCCCTCTCTCTCTCTCTCTTGCTCTCTCTCTCTCTCTTCCTTAACCTCGGAGCTCATTATCTCAAATCTCTGCGGTGCACCTCTAACCAGAGACGCAAGCATTAGCAGCAGCCTCACTTGCTCTCTCCCAGGGCTGCAAATAGATGGTGAGAAGCCAGGAGATCAGTAGCTGGGGGAGGTGATGATGGTGAGGAGCAAATGAGTGTGTGTGTGTGTGTGTGTGTGTGTGTGTGTGTGTAGGGAGCCCTTTGGGAGCAGCACAACGTGCAGAGAGAGGCACTTTTTAATATATATTTAGCATTACACCTGGTGTGCTTTAACCATCGCCACCCGCAGCCAGCACCAGCGCCGCCGTGCAGCACACAAACCTGCCGTGCCCCCCTTTTTTCAAGATGTTTTTTCTTTCTTTCTTTTTATTCTCTCTCTTTCCTGAGCAGTCACCCGGAGTGATGAAGCACCGCTGTGCCTTCACGGCCTGACACCAGGGCACTTTCAGAGTGGGATGCTCATCTCCTGCTTGGTAGCATCCATTAAGCGACGCACCTGTGTGCCGTGATGAACCAGATACAGTACGAGTGAATGCCCACCATCCCGACCGTTGTCCCATGACACCCCAAAGTGCTGCCGATTGTGAAACATGGAGGTTTCCTCTGCAGAGATCAGGCATTTATTCAGAATACAAAATATAGGGGCATGGAAACAGTGATCCTTGATCCTAGCTTTCCTGCATGTGGGCTAATGTAGCCTTACTGGCTACATTAGCCCACATGCACAACCCCTCCTTATACTTGTAACTTCATTCTTGACAAATAACAATAACTGTAACTTGATACTTCATACTTGACTGATGCATGAACCCTTATATGAGTTATCCTTGCACTGATGCTGTAATTTGTATATTATTAGGCTATTTTTATTTCATTGTCCATATATTTATACTAGAACTGTTAAATTGTTATGCTTATATTTTTATTGCCCATATTTACATATGCACATATTTATTGCTGGTCACAAGACTTTTAACCTTGCACTGTTGCACTACTGGACTCATTTGCACTACAACCTTGACACACTCCTCATACTGGACCACAGTATGACATGCACATCTCTACCCTTAGTATTCATATTCTACTGTTCTTTTTAGTAATGTTGATCTTGTCACGTTTTGTTGATTTGCTTCTTATCATCCTGTGTACACTGTAGTATATGTTATGTGTGTTTTTTTAAGCTGCTGGGACCTTGAATTTCCCCTTGTGGATCAATAAAGTATGTATGTATGTATGTATGTATGTATGTATGTATGTATGTATCTATCTGTCTGTCTGTCTGTCTGTCTGTCTGTCTATCTATCTATCTATCTATCTATATCCAGTGCCATCCTACTGAAAATAGACCCAATAAAAATAAAAAAAAAACACACAAAATAATTCCCCCCCCCCCAAAAAAAAAGATTTATTTTTCAATTAAAATGTTCCCGAACAGTCAGAAATGGTCAGACATGCATCATTATAGCATAATTAGCTTGGCCAATAGCTTTGGATATGTTGCACATACTGTTAACCCTTTCTGAATAGTACCTCAACATATATTCATGTAACATAGAGGTTATCATCCCACAATCAACACCTTAAACTTTCTTTCCAAAAATGTTCAGCAAGTCTGGCAAATCAACGTTTGGTCGGAAAAGTGGAAAAGGTACTGACGCTTCAGACAGGCGTTACCTGCTGCCAGTGTAGTTCCCTACACCATATTAGACAAAACTTCCAAACGTTTCAAATTGGGGAGAATCATCTACAATCATCTTTCCCTGACAGTCCAGACAAAGCCAGGCCATACTCAGGCCCTTCTGCTGATCTGCTTCTGCCAGAACTAATACAGCACACTGCAAAGTGGTGGGGAATTGGTCTACCACCTTACCTCACACACCTCACACACATCAGAGTAGACACCTTAAGACAGATACAGGTGTGTGCGTGTGTGTGTGCGTGTGTGTGTGCGTGTGTGTGTGCGTGTGTGTGTGTGTGTGTGTGTCTGTGTGGTTGTCTAGGGACTTCTACAGCACATTATTATCAGTTAGACGGAGACTGGGTGCACTGTAAGGGGCCTAGAGGAAGAACAAATTCCATGTCTGCCTTTCTGTACTGGCACTGCTGCTGCAAAAACCTGGAATAATAAAAATAATACCCCATCTGTGTGTGTGTGTGTGTGTGTGTGTGTGTGTGTCTGGAGGCCTTGATTGGATTTGGTAGAGGCCATGGCATGCTTCAAAGCTGCATACTGATGCCACACACTGATGGATCTCATTAAGGTTACCAAGACCAGGAAAGGAGAGATGAGAGAGAGAGTGAGAGAGAGAGAGAGAGAGAGAGAGAGAGAGAGAGAGAGAGAGAGAGAGAGAGAGAGAGAGAGAGAATGAGAAAAGAAACAAGATCATTTCCTTCAGAAATAAATGCTGCTGTTCCCCAGCACTGTGAACGTCATTAACTGCTCCTAACCACCCACTGCCTCGCTCTCAATCTTGCCTGCTTCCTCAACACACACACACACACACACACACACACACACACACAAACACACACACACCTCTTGTTTTAATCCTTGCTGGTTTACCCCTCAAGGTGGAGCTGAATCAGAAAGTTTTTTCCTCGACTTTTCGGTTCCCCTACCCTTACCCATGCCCCTACCCTCCTCCATTAACCCCCTACTGTCTGTCAGGGACAACAGTGCTGTATAGTTCTCTACTGGGATGAATCATTTTCATACAACAGCAACTTTGCTCTCAAGTTCACATTACAGCAAGACCTGCAGTCAATAGCAACATTCAAGTGCAAGTTTGATCATAACCTTAGGAATAAATAAATGTATGCTTAATTGTAAAATGCACAACTTCAATACGTTGAATTCATGTTTTGGTAGTATTTCAGCCACTGTTATAACCTTGTTGTTGTGGTTCAACTATTTAACACTAGAAATTCCCATGCTAGATTAACAGTAAGGAGCTCCAGTAGTACCAGTGCCTGCATCAATTTATCACCTGGAGATATGAGATATTGTTTTCTAAATGGTTTACAGGGTTTCTGCTATGACCTAATGGGACACCAGTAAGGAAGAAAAAGAACTTTCATATTGTACCTATAGTATATACAGTACAACCATAGTAAACAACAGTTAAACACTCATTGTCGAGCAGAATCTGAACATGTTAAAGGGAAATTACAGAGTGAAATTTGTCTTATGGCTATTTGTAGATGATAACCGCGTAATAAGCAGGACAACAGCTTTCAATGTGTCCCAATATGGAGACATAATGGACTAGGCATTGGGCTCTTTTTCCGACCCCGTCTCAACCATTGTACCCCTGTATAAATAATGTGCATTGGTCGTGTTCAGTTTATCAATGCCACATAAGAAGTACCTGTCAGTTATCAATTTTAAAACATTGCGATGAATGTATTTGCGTGGTGATAATTTATGAGCTTTGAATCTATGTTGGAACTAAGCTAACTTACACACAGCTGAGGCAACCTGCTGCTGATCTCCCACCACCATTACCATAACATTACAACACCCCCACCCTAAAACACACACACACACACACACACCTTTCAAAAATCACTGTGCCCTTCCACACTGCCAGTTTAGTTCCTGTAGCCACAGCTGAGCCTGATTAAAAACCTCACATGTTTTTCTTTCCTTTTTTTGCTATGAGCATCATGCCCCTGCTTTTATTACATTCCCAACAAGAAATAAACAAGGTGTGCGTAGACAGGACATGGAATGAGGTGGGGAAAAAGCAATATAGTCCAGGGAGAAGGCTAGTGTACATGGGAAAATTTCTGTGTGTGTGTTAAAGGGAGAGAAAGAGAGAGAGAGGAAGAAAGAGAGGGAGAACCTTGTTAGCCTGAGACAATAAAAGATGGTTACACTGCGAAAAAAAAAAAAAATTCAATAGTTACTCGGTTCCTCATTGAATGCATTACCGCTGCTTGTTAGGTGAAATGAGAAATATTTAATCTGGTAAAATGGGAAGCATCCATACAAAACCATCCACCTGCAGAGCCATTTGTAGCTCTTCAATTTTTTTCCCCCTTCAGTGAAATCACCTCTAATGGCTTCCGCCATCTCTAATAGCTACACGCACAGCACAAACAACCTTGCCCAGAGTAATTAATTTCCTGCACGCTGGTGAGAAAATAACCAACTATGTGCGACCGAGGCTCTCTGCCTTATTGATGGTGTTTCCTGGTTTTGCCAATAGTGATTCTATTTAACAAGGAGGAAAGGGCAAAATGGGAACAGAATCTGAGTCCTCTCACGTACAAGCATGTCCCTTGGATAACGACCAGGAGAAATAGCAGTTTAATGATTCCCATACCGGGACACAAAGCCTGGTTAAAAATGCCAATTACTCAGGCGATGCATAACTACGGACCGTCTCTGTAAAGCAAACTGAATCAATTGTATCTGGATAAGAGAGTGTCTATTAGTAAACCACAAAGGGTTTTAAAAATATCTACCGTTTATGTTATCGGTGTTGCTTTTTCTATTTTAAGCAGAATGCAATTGATATAGGAATAATGGGGGACTTAAGCATACATTTTCTGGGAGGAGGAAGACACTGTAGCCTTGCAAACAGAGAGGAGAGAAATAGCATGCATTTATGATGAATACTGAATATGCATAGATTTATCTATGTATTTAAGTATCATAAGTTGAAAATATGTTGTTTCTTAAATATTGTTTTATACTTTTTAGCACTAGGTGCTTCCATTTTCAGATTTGAAGGCCATCCCAAGGTAATTTCCTGATCTAGAATTTATAACAGTGGACACATTTATTTTCTCACACAAACAAAGAAACAGACACTTTGAGTGAGTGTCAGTGGTGCAATGTTCGCATCAGTCCAAAATCTTTCTAGAGGCTTCAACTAAGAACGAGCCCTGACACATACTTTTGAAAGCAAAAGCTTTTAGTTGGAGATATGAGTAAACAAAGGGAGTAAAAGGGGGCAAGGAAATAAATAAATAAATAAATACATGTTGGAAGGGAAATGAGCAAGATGGCATTGGTCTCGGAGGACAAATCCACTCGGATTTTTAGTCTTTGAATGCTGCAAATTAAATTCCCCCGTCAAGACTCTAATCATTCAGAGCAGATGGGGGCTGAGGTTCAGTTGGAGATCCACGGGAATTCTAATGGTTATTGTTTCTGTTTAAATGGAGAGATTATTGCATTTTAATAAGTTCTCTTTGGGAGTTGCGGCAACAATGGAGTACCATGAATTACTGTAGATAGCTGTTAGTGCGTGCACAGGGAGAAATCAAGTCACTAAGTGTGACAAGTTGCCTACCCCCACCCCTTACGCTCCACACTCCTTTTTTTTGCTGCAACGGCTGTGAGTGTATTTACCACTAAATTAAGGAAATACCGTGGGGATAATATTTCCATTCGGCCGAGGGGGAAAAAGGAATGGGGCTTGGCATTGGATTTTCATTAAAATGACACATCGGTTCAGCAATTTCAGCAAAGTAATTCTGCTGAAAGTTTTATCAGCTAATTTTAATTATTCACTCCACTGAGTTGAATACAGGATTCATCATGTTGAATTAATACATTCAACACGATTTCTTTTTCTTTTTGGGGGGGGGAAATAGTGGAGAGGGAGAGACCAGGGCCAGGAGAAGCAATCAACAAATTGAATTGTTATGCACCGTGGATTAAATTGTGATTCGTTAATTACAAAATAGCTATCTCTGGGCTGAGGTTTTAAGGAATTAGACGACGCCAAAATATTTTGTGGTGGGGATTAGGCTTAGTCTGGGGCAAAACATTGGACATGACTTCTGCTATTATACCTCATGTGACATTAACACACATAGACATAGACACAGACACACACAAGCATAGACACACATACAGTACACAGCAATCTCATAAATACATCCCAAATCCTTTTGTGTGCTCTGCTACACTTAGCAATTCACAAGGCCATTTTCAAACCATGCATGCCTTGAGGCAAATTAAAAAAAAACAATTTCTGATGGCCTACAAAGTGATATTTTCTATAATGACTATTTCCATCACTGTACTGAGTTGCACTGCCTGAAGGAGAGAGAGAGCACCCTTGCCATATCCCAATGTCGAAGAGAATATTTCACACACACACACACACACACACACACACACACACACACACACCAGAGACAACCATCCATTTAGCCACATGTACTGATGTCCATATAGTGCATGGCAGAGTCTTTCTTTCTTTCTTCCTCCTCTTTCACCTGTCTGTTTCCTCTAACAGCAAACACATCCCCAAAGACTATCACCTTTCCACACCGTCTGGATGCACATCACTGCACTTGAGAAAATGGAATGCCCAAGCAGAGGGCCCAAAGATGGTAAAGTGATATCTTTCAGGTACAGCCTTTTGTCACCCCATTTCTCCGTCACTCTTGATAAATTGCATACAATGTCCCACGGGGGAGGCCTCTCAGACTGCGAAGACATGCCGCCAGACTCCCGGGACAAAAGCAAAGGGCAGGAAAAACAGCATCTTTTCAGAGGGAACAACCACAGCATGGAGGAATTGACCTTGCTTTAAAAGGAAAATGGCGGTGGGAGGAAGGGAGTGCTGGAGGGGGGTGGGGTGCTGACCAAAAGAGATTCCAGGTAAGATAAGCAAGCCTACACTCGAGTCACTGTCTGTTAGCACAAGTCAATCCAATTAGCCTACATTTCCTTGTAGGTAACCAGGGAAAGATTCCTCAGCCTCTTTTATATGGGGCATGTCTTCACTCTTGTCTAGCCGAGGAACTCGTCTGCCTCCACCTGTCAACAACCAATCCATCCAGGCTGAACACTTGAGTGTCCCTGTGTCTGTTACCCCATAGCCTGCGGTGCCGAAGCCTTGCGAAAAAATTGGATTCTCTAAATTCAATTTCCAAAGATCCACTACTATCAATGCACTTTAGTGTAATGTAGTTAAATATATAGTGACTGGTGGCTGACCTTTTAATAACAGTAGAGAAGGAAGCATCACCATGGTGCCCACGCAGCGACGGTCATGGTGGTCACAGACTCCAGGATTGAAGGATTTAAACCCTGCATTTTATTCTGCATTCTTCTCCACAGCACAAACAGCAACTTGTCCACCCCCACCCCCCCCAGCTGTCGCACACAACAGCTGAACAGCTGGATCCATCTCCCATTTTCTTCCATGCTCTCCTCTGGAGGCCTGTACCGGTTATCAAATTTAATAAATAAAAGGGGAAGTGGGAAATCTGTCTACTCTTCATCTATCACTATCTCATGGGAGTTCTTCAAAGCTACAGCATTACCATTTTCTTTTTCTTTTTTATTCCCCTACACGGCACCGCTCCCCAGGGAGTGGCTGTACGCTCCTCTACCTCCTGCTGGACTACAGTGAGCACAGCCTTGGGAGTCACTGTCAAGCACACAGAAGGAGCTCGAGGAAGGGAAAGTTAAAAAAGAAAAGAAGACGGCCATTAAAAATGACAGCTGGAGAAATCTATGCCTGGATGAGGGACACATACTTGAGATGCTTTTTTTTTTTTTGTCCCCGACAACTAATGTCAAGAATCGCTCAAGATAAAACTGAGGGCTCACACATATTTGTTAGTGTGTGTGTGTGTGTGTGTGTGTGTGTGTGTGTGTGTGCGTGTGTGTGTGTGTGTATAAAGGTGGAGTTAACAAATCTTAAAATTTAATCTTCCGTTTTGTGAAAATTTTCAACTGTGGCTTGAGGTTGTGTGACACATAATTTACTGTGGAGAGGCAATGCAGAAGCGTCTGGAATACTTTCAGAGAGTTTCCTCGAGATATTCCCATTGAGAAAAAGCGTTTTACTCCATGAAATGCCGGACGCTGAAGAGTCAGGGAGAGCAAATGATGTGCAAATTGAAATGGTTCCAGATTTGCGTGGGTGAGAGGGGTGGGAGATGTGAAATGTGAGATGGGGGGCAAGGCAAGTCTAAATGTCTCAGAATAAGAAAGCCATTTTGAAAAAAACATATCTAAGCAAACGGAAAGGGCCTTAAGTGTGAAAGAGAAATGTATATGATCTGTGGTAGGCATGCGGGTAAGAGGGTCCCCCCTAGTGCCCGCTGAGCAGAGCAGCTATTTCACGGATAACAGGCTAAATCTTTGGAGAGAACACCAAAAAGACACTCCCTGTGGGCTTGGTGATGGGAGGGGGGGAAGGGGTGGGAGGAGGTTGACTTTCGGAGGGAAGAGACAGAATTTTTCATCTCATAAATTTAATGGATGGCAAATATTCTTTAATGCTTCCATACATGTGGCCTACTACACAGGGAGTGGCTCGAATTACCACATCCCTTGAGAAGAAACAGACTCCTATTTCCCCGAAGAGCACTATAAAGAGAAAGTGATGTGCATACACGTTTATATTTAAATATGATTTAACTATCTTTATCTTTAGCTAATGTGCTGACAGACTGAACCCTCGCTTGTACAATCTGCTGCACCCACACAGTTGATCATGTCTAACCAATTTGATCATTCAAAGAAGTCACAGCCCAAAAGTGAGAACAAGACACTGACTTAAAAAGAAAGGTGGCAAAAAAGAACACTGTCACTAATGTGTTAAACAGCAAAGGTGTGAACGAGGCACTATAAATTAACTCGTCTCTGGAAACATGTTTTGTTGACTTGCAAACAGCCCAGCAAAGTGACCTTTTCAGTGAATCATAATTAAATTGTACTACTCTCTAACTGCTTTTAATATGAGACAAGCCAAGCCGCTAGTACCACTCCGCTCAGTCTATAATTGGCACTATAAATAAGTGCCTGACAGCCGACCACATGATCCCCTCTGTCAGAGTGACCCTCCGACATTGCAGAAATGCATGAGCTGAATTATAAGCCACTGCCAGCTCCTGACAGGTGGCAAAAGGGCCTCGCTTGTTGTTGTAAATCTCCGCCGGGGCTCTATGATGCTCACCAATGGCCAGAGAGAGAGAGAGCGGGAGCAGACGCAACGCAGTGGGAGGGCAGGCACTTTACCCCTGTCCCACTCACAGGTTGTATGAGGGCAGCTGTTTATAAACATGCCTGTGAGAAAAAAAAATGACCTGGCTTCTCATCCCTGTTCAACACCAATCCCTTAATTGTTTCCCAGAAAAACAGACATGTTGGGGACGCCAAAGTGCTTCAGCCTCTAATCTGGTGCAACGTAAATTGGAATAGGAGGTTACCAACCTGCAATCCAATCCACAGGGATAATTGGATTCAGCCCCCCAATCCAATGAAGTTGCTTGAAGTGCTTGTAATCCAATCAACGGCTGTGTCACACAAACAATGTACCCCCCACGCCAAAGTCCTCTACCACTTACTACCTTACTCAACCCACCCCCTAGGCAAAAGCAGGGTGCTGGCAGGCTAACTTCAATAGCCTACCTGGCTCCCCCTAGCATCATTATCTCCTAAGCTAAACCTAACCCCAGTGAGCAAGAGCCACTAAGAGGATTTGTGAAGGAGGAAGGACCACATCAAGAGGAACCATGCAATCAGGACCCGCAGAAAATGATCCACTCAGAATTAATCTGCCATGTCTGTCGCGCTGGCAGGCTGCACAGGTCAGAGAGTGGGAAAAAATATGGATGGAAAAAAAAGCCTAAGCCTTGTTGAGATTCAACTGTTGTAACGGCGACAAACTCTGGCTGTCACCTCCTTAGCAGAAGCTATGGGGTCCAAGAGGAAAAGCTGTTGTGACAACATCCTACATGAAGTAGAGTTAATCTGCTAGCATTATCTCCACTGCCCCCAGGGCCACCACTCTATAGGGAAGAGATGGTCAAAAGATAAGAGACCAGGGGTGCTGTCTCACTTTACAATTACTCCCAAATGTTTTTTTATCACCCCCTCCCCACCTTTTTCCATTGATCTGCCATTGCAGTGCGGCAGATACGCACCATGAAATGCTAATGGAAGACTATGAGTAATGTATGGCTATGTACAGTTACCACAGGGCTCTGACGGGAGGAAAAAATGGAAGAAAAATAAAACTGTGGCGAAACAAAGTAATATTTCTTTGGGGCTGGGAAATAGCTTAGGCTGCTGGAAGGCGAAGGGTGTTGAGTATGTTATCCATTATCAGGATAGGAGCGCTGACACGACCATGTATTGCAGCCCAGGGGCCGGCCATGTTACAGCAATATTTTCTCGGGAACATGATAGCCTGTGGAGAGACTGAGGAATGAGGGAGACCAAAAACGCAAATCAATGTCTTCCAAGCTGTGAGGCCTCTGCGGCTCCTTAAAGGGACATTAGCACAGCTAAATGTGTCTGTTTTTCTTTCTTTAGCCAACTTTTTTGTTTTTCCCCTTGTCGCTCATGGTGCAGACAAGTGAGCCGAGTGTCTTCCTGTGGTTCTGGAGATGCTTTGAGTGAACAACTGCTTGTCGTGGCCTCCACTGACCCCAGCTAAGGTCAGGTCACCCTGGAAGCGCTCACCCTGTGTGGCACAAGAGGGCCAGTTCCATGTGGCGTGCATCTGTGAGGGCCACTCCAAGTCCAGCTGGTGTTGAGGCAGACTGACTGTCTGTCTGAACCGCCCACGTTCGCCACAATAACGCCCCCGGCTGGCCAACACAGTCTTATCGTTGATTGTTTGGATCAGACAACAACAGGCTCATGCATTTTTTAAAACACACTAGTTCCCCCTGATGGGTGTCCTTACTGATTGCCTCGTTGTGGTCACATTATAGCAAGGGGGAACTGCCAGATTTATGACCTCACGCTCTGTGAAATGAGTTATGGAAGCTGCTATGGAAGCCGTTAACGATGTCATGCTTCAGTGTGGCGTTATGCAGCCAAGCACTGCACTGGAAAAAAGGGTCAAACTGTTTTCAAATCCCTTTTCACTCATACAAATCACTGCATGCAAATCATACCGTGTGTGCAATGCATGCAAGCAGCAACAGACTTTAAAATGGATGACACCGAACTGTACCTCCCTGGCCATTTTTAAAGCGTGATCTTTGTTGACAATCTGATAAAGAGCAAATAGGCTTAAGGAAAGGGCAAGGTGTCACGACTGCGGCTTGGAGCAGGGTTTATATGAGGTGAGCACTGACAGACGGCTGAATGATGGGTCTCTCTGAGAGGTATTTGATAGTTTACAGATGATAATCTGTCTGTTTCTAAAGTGTAGCGTGTCCACTGCACTTACCTCAGTTGGGAAAACACATCTGACATAACAAACACGATACTGCAGAATTTTCCCGGTAGGGGCGTTTTTTTTTTTATCGTTCGATCGAATACAAACCAAAATAGCTCTCTGATTCAAGCATAATTTAAGATGCGGGCTTATGGGGTTTCAGTGGCGCACAGTGCATTTAAAGGGTCCTCCTGGCCCCGTCAGAGAGTGCTGAGCTACTGGAAAAGACAAAGAAGGGGGCGGGGGTGTGGAAACGAGAGTGCAGTAATCACTGCTCATTTCCATTCGATCCGCACCAGAGGGTGTAGCAGGGGGACACTGTATTACATTGCTCAGTGGGAACCATCTAATTCTAACCTGCACATTACTCTGCCTGAAAATCAATAGTCGAGAATCTGGCAGAGTCTGCCATTTCACACAGACTGGGGAAGGAGGGAGAGAGAGAGAGAGAGAGAGAGAGAGAGAGGTGGGGGGGCGGTGCACTGTAAAACAGACAGACGGGGCCAAAGACAGGCGATACTCTCCCTGGTCCCCGGGAGCTATAATATCCATCCTTGGCGGTTTGCTTGACATTTACTTGCCCCGCTTTCCTGTAGCTCCCGCTCCCTCCTAACTGCAAGCGCTCAAACTCTCAGGGGTCTGTCAACCGGGTGAACAGATAACAAACCTGTCAAGGCGGGTTTAGGCCGAGGATAAATACAAAGCAAGTGCTGGGAGATGATGTGCTTCAGTGTGCACAAGGTCTATGTGTGTGTGTGTGTGTGTGTGTGTGACTGGGGAGGTAGCGGTGATGAGCGATGGATAGAGGAAGGTTGACGATGACATGAAACGCCGCGGGAGGCAACTCCGGGCTCCAGGGGAGGATGGCCGAAATGTTACCGCGGGGGCCTGAATAGACACAGCCACTCAGCCCGATAGGGATCTCTTGGCAGCCATTCTGAAATGACTGACTCTCGGCCCTTGCTTTCTATTCTACTCCCTCCCTTCATGAAGGTGGACCCCGCTGCCAGTGGAGGGCACAAAAGGAGTCTTTCTTTCAGGCCAGGCGAGAAGGGTCAGGGGGCGACAGGTTGAGTGGGGACCAGTGGAGCAGTTGGGAATATGTGTGTGTGTGTGTGTGTGTGTGTGTGTGTGTGTGTTTTGAGGGGTTGGGGGGTCGGGTTTTGGAGAGGGGCAGGGGCTCTCTTTAAGCTCCAGATAACATTCACAGAGATGGCCTCCCTTGGGAGGTCCTGAAATGTCACGGCTCCACTGCCACGAGAGGCGATTTCAATGGGAGAAAAAGGACATGCAGGAGCAGGGAACAAAAAAAAAGGGTCCCGGGTCTACGACCTGTCTGTGCGCAGCCACAATGTAATGGCCGCTTTTAGCATATCGGCCGCCTAAGACCAGACTGCACTTTCAGGTCACATTTCCATTTAATGAACAAGGACAGAAATAGACTCCTGAAGGAACAAGAGAATTCCTGTCAGACATACTGCCAAGGTATCCATTCATAAGCTTCATATTGATAGAATCTAAAATAGACACACACACAGAAACACAGAAAGTCACACAATGCTGTAAAGCCTGCCCTTCACTGGCTGTGTCTATTTCTCCAATGGATGAAATCCCCAAAGAAAGAATGCTCCATGCCAATCAATGTTAACAAAAAGCGACAGTGGCACCAACCGACCCTTTTTTTTCCCTGTCACTTCCTCTCTCTCACTAGCATTTCACCCACCATATCTCAGGTGTCCTGTTAATGCTCACTTAACACGCACTGACATGTTTTTCAATCTTGGATCCACCCAGGAGATCAGAGAGTCTGTTTCGCTTATGCAAATGCCAGCTGTTTACTGCTTCGCTTTTGCCCGGAGCTTGCTTAGTGCTGGGATTCGGCTATTTCAAGGTCATCAATTATTCATGGCGTCAATACTATCGACCGGGAGTGTTACATAAACAAATTATGGTGGCACTTAAACACACTACTGTGACCGAGGGAAGCAAAAAGCCGCGTGGTGGGGAAATGTGCGGAAAAAAATGAGTGACTGCGCCACTGATATCGCTGACATTGGAAAAAGAGTGTCTAAATGACCTCTATAGTAGTAGAGTAGGCCTGTGTTGAGTATCTCTCTCTCTCTCTCTCTCTCTCTCTCTTTTATGTGCCACGTTAAGTGTCCCCATTCAAGAAGAGAATGGCGAAAATGTCCTCTTCACAGGCTAAAAAAATTGCACGTCAATTACCTGAAGCAGTGGGGCCTAGCTTATATGTCAAAATAATCTGTATTTTCCTTTGTTGCATCAGGAAACAGGGTAGGTGTTCAAACATATTCAAAAGTATTAATGGTAAAGAATATTCATCATTTTTCATCTCCTTTCAATGCAAAGAAATAACTGAAATACCCAGCACTCAGCACCTTAGCTGGGCTGTATCTGCAACTCTCTCCTCTCTATTATTAAAATGGCAAAACAATGTAATGTGACAATGGCTCAGCATCCCTGAAAAGAGTGCCGCCTGCGTGTCTGTTTTTGAGCTTTGAGCTCCTATGTGTACTGGCTGAAACCAATACAACCAGAATTTAATTCACACCTCCCAGTGGTCAAAAAATAATAATGCGTGAGAAAAATAATAAAACAAACAATAACAAAAAAAAGCATCAACACACACACACACAACAAAAAAAAAAAGAACGGAGAAAAACATCCAAAACATAGCTCAAAAACATAGACGGGTATCCACCCTCCCACCCGGCTTAGCCCTCCTACATCTTTGGCATTAAAACAAGACAGCCTTGCTATCGCTAACAGGGGCTTGGGTGTGTGTGAGATGTGTGTGAGGGGGGTGGGTGGTTGTAGAAATGAGAATACAAAGGCCTGTGTTCTCATTTTCAGTGTGAAGGCCCCACCAGGACCACTGAAACTTGCTTGATTTCCCCAGTCCAATTATATCGTGGCGGCGGATCCTTCCAGAATAGCAGCGCGACGCCGGGGGAACGCCGCCTGCCTAAGCACGCCGTGCCTAATGGAGTCCCTGAAGTTGACTCCATTTCATTGCTCCTAACTAATGGCCTGTGATGTTTTCCCAAACTGACTGCGGCTCGGCCCCCTGGAAGCTAATCTAGCCGGCACAGTGGAGGGAATGCAACACCCCCCTCACCCCCCCAACCCACCCCACCCCTACACCCCTCCAAAAGCCAACCCCCACTGCATGGCCCCTCAATGTCTCCCTTCTCCTTGCATAATTCACCACCGTCATAAAAGTGTAACTAATCACTTCATCATGTCATTTAAAAAAAGAGAGACAGAAAGATCTCATTTTTGTTCTTCTTGTTATGTCTTTGTCTCTGCCCGCTTGCTCGTTTTGCCTTGCCCCCTCCTGATAACCCCCCTCTGCTCCTTGCACTCTTCTCCTGCTCATTAGTGTCACTGGATGACTGCTTATGGCCATCGACCAACTCTTCACAAGCGCTCCCCTCCCTCGCACACACCCAATCACACTCCTCCCCACCACATTAGGACCCCTCCCCGTCACCACCACCACACTCTCTCATGCCAGCACTCGCAGTCATGCCAGCCCTGCCTGCTGCGGGACATTTAGAGGGCCTTAATTTCACTGGGCACGAAAGAGCGACTGTGTGTGAGTCTCTCTCTCTCTCTCTCTCTCTCTCTCACACACACACACACACACACACTGAGTCACTCAGTCAGGCACAAACAAAGATGGTGGCCACAAGGAGTTCAATGGTTCTCTCGTGGCTGCATGAGGCCAAGAGGCAGAAACGAGGAGAAATGGCGGCGCATAAATCCAGCGAGATGGCTCCCTCTCCAGCCATAGCAGAGGCGCAGAGACCCCCTCCAGATGGCCTTAGGACAGGCCAGTGACATCACTGGCAAAGTATGTATGTGGGGGTACTATGTGTGTAGGGGACTGCATCAGGGAGGGTGTGTGTGAATCAAAGCTGGTGCTGGTGTATATATTTCTAGAAAAGCCCTATAAAAAGTATGATGTATATATAATGCTATATATATATATATATATATATATATATATATAGGATTTCCTTTGCCATCAGACCCAGTTCAGAAGCCACAGGATGAAATGAGTCGTCCCCTCAGTGTCCGTATAATTGCCACTTATTATTTCATTGAAATTGATTTAGGAACGATTTTCTGACATAAAATTGCCACTTATAGCACTGGGAGAAAGAATAAAGTGTGGGTTGAAAATATGCAATTATGTCTTTGAGGTTCAAAGACAGTTGACAGTCGGCACGGGTTATAGATACTGTAACGCACTGTTAAATGCAGAGAAATGTAATTAAATGATGTGAACTGCAATAAAGCAGAATAATGCCCCCAAAATGTAATTCCTCACGAAGAATGTGTTAAATTTAATCTGGGCCGTGATTCTAGGCATAACTCATCGAGTCACAATAAATGTAATGCATGGAGTTTAAAGAAGAGGAGGGGGGGTAGTCTGCTTTTTAGGTGGCACAGCAAAGGTTAATTATTTTCCTAATTACCTAAAAAAACGTCAAACACCCCCCCCCCCCCAAATTGACAAGGAAATTAAGTGAACTGCATTAGTCGGTGAGGTTTGCTCTCAAAGCCACTGTATAATGCTCAGGAGTGTCTCTACATCTGCAATATATAAAAAGCAATTACAGAGCGCTGTTAGTCTGTAGTGGCTTTTAAGTCATTATAAACCTGTACTGTAAATTCATTCCAGATAAGAGGCAAGAGACGTAATTATGGGTGGTGTGTGCCAGACCTTATGGCCGCTCTTAGAAGAACACCAGGGGAAAAGAAAGCTACCGTCGCAAAGCCACATTAATCCCACCCACGGTAACACTACAAGCAGAGGCCATGGTGACAGCAATGTGGTGATTGTGGTGGTGCCATCTCTATCAGCCCTGACAAGATTATCAGTGTCAATCCCCTCCAGTGCCTTTATTATGTGCCAGTTGGGCAGTGTCAGTAGAGGCGAGCACTTAACTAAGAAACCATCCTGCCAGTGTTGCAGACACATGTTGTGTAGCTTGGTCCCTTCTTCCTCCGACCCAGCAAACCTCAAGACACCAGTCTCTTTACCCATATGGTTGTGGTTGATTATTGCACCTTTGCCTTTGAGGGCATCTCCATTCCTCTAATGTGTTGATCTCATTTAGTAAAGAGATCACGCTCTAATTGGATGAGGCCTGGTTTGCATCAGAGAGAAAGACCAGCCAGAATACGCTTCTCTTCATGACCCAAAGCAGGCCCCACAGCCAGGACAGCTGAGGGGGTTAATCCCATCCAATCTCTGCTACTCGCAGCGCCCATCTGGGAGGAAGGAGACTGCTCTTCCCCTTGAGCAAGGGGAGGATTTGTTCCAGACTTCTTTTAGAAGCAGGAGTCGGAAAAAAACGCTTGGGGAAATGTACAGACTTAAATAACACCCTAGCACTAACACACTGTATGTTCCTGTGCATTTGTACATTACAAAAGGTGATGATTCCTTTTCACACAAAAAATGACTGGGGGAATTGCTACTTTGTACCGGTCATACAAAAGTCTGGATGGACATTTATTGAATCTGATAGCTGAGAATTCCTTGTTTCTTCAAAACAAAAATTTCAATTGTCTCCTATTTAATTAATAATAGCATTTATTTGCCATACGGGGAGGAGGGGGGGGGGAGGAAATCATTTAGAGGTTTAATCAGCAAGGACTCAGGTGCTTGTAGTCTGTTCCTCTCAGTGCGCCGTTCATTACACACACTGATCTCCATATTGGTTTGCTTTCCTCTGCCAGCAGATCTTAACCTGACTACTGACACGAGCTGATAGGGTTACAGTTCAAACCAGTAATCCAATTGTGTCATTGACTAAAGGCCAATTAGCAGATCAGCCTTCGATAAAGCCATTATGGAGCAAGTCCAACAACATTCTGGGACATGGTTATTTGCGTTCGTATGGCGGCATGCTGTCACTTTCAAGGGATCAGGTGCATGCAAGGATGAAGAATTCCTGGAAGTGTTGGCTGGTCATCGATGAAAAAAAAAAAATCTTCCAAGCACAAGGACTTCATACATCTAAACGAAAAAAGAGAGCGAAGGTAACAAATAAATAAACAAAGGGTGTAGTTATTGATGTGGAACAAACATCAAACAAGAGGGAGTCTGTGCGTTTACCTGACGCGTTTGACAGGAAATCATTGTTGTTCCGTTAAAGGCGTCTCAGGTGAATCAACCAACCAGGCAATTTTTTTTCTTACTTTTTTAGGGAAGGGGGGAATGTGTTTAGTTGGGATTTGAGTCTCATCTCATCAGGGATGAATGCACCACCACTGAACATTGTAATCCTATTAGTGTCCCAGAAATGAAATAAGGAGATGGGCTATCAGCTAGCATCAGCCACGGTATGGCATCATCTCCAGATGGACACACAACAAAATGGCAAATGCTACTATTCCATTAAATATGCATTTGCCAAACACATACACTGCTCACTTTATCATGGCTGAGGCTTTCAAAGCTGTAATCTTAATCAGATTTCATACTGAAAACAACACAAATACAAAAAAAATGTCACAACTAATTGATATGATCTAAACCCAGATTAATTACAAACAAAATAAGCACATTGACTAAGGACTAAAATGGATTTACAGACTACGGTTACTGAAGAGAAAAAAATAGATTCAACACTTGCCATAATAAGTAGAAATAATTAAAGTGAAAAAAAGAAGAAAGGAGGAATGTATGTGTTTTTTAGCATGCCTAAAATGTCTTTTTTTAGTACATATCTTGTAAAGAAAAAATGTTGCAAATAATGAAATCCATGTTGTTTGTGTCAATTATAAGCTATTGCATAGGACACAAACAGAAGAATAAGCATACTTTGGCAGTTAATGCCTTAAAGTAACATCAGGTGAAGGGTGTAGGCTATTTGTTGTGATCAAAGTTGTGAACTCTTTGATCTTTTTCCTGGTGCTCAGGCTATATTTTGGCAATTTGGAAAGAAACAGAGAAAAACTGGAGTGGATAAGACAAACAGATTTCAAGCATACATTTAAAATAACACTGCACAGTACCTGTATCTTAAAATATAGATTTATACACATTCTGACACTACACTGACAGTTAATATAGATAATGAATAGTATCATATTGCCATTGTGTACTCTGACCTCTTTCTATTGTACTATGTACTACACAATGTGATGTTAACGATTAGGTAGGATCATGAAACTTTAAGTCATTTATTGACTGCCCAGGCAAATTCAATATTGAGTGACTCTAAGTGCCTACACTGCATATTTATACAAGACATTGAATGCTGACAATGCTGATTCTTGGGTGTAAAATATAACTTCATAGCTGTATATACTTATACTGCTTCAAAATGGGAAACAAACCAATGACATGCAACATAATGATGCTTAATCTAATTATATATACACAATTTAGCTCACCAGCTATGTAGCAGTTAACTATGTTTTTATTATTGCTACATAGCTAGGGCAAAATGGACTACTTCACAGACACTTAATATCAATCTTTTATGGGCCTGATCTATTATTGGCCATCTATCTGTTATGGGACTAAAAAACACTGTTAAGTCTGACTAAACATTGTATACATTGTATATTGTACAACAATGGTTATGCTACACACTCCATCCCCTTCAACGGCCCTGTCCTAGAAGCCTAAATGGCGTTGTGCAGCTGATTATGCTGCAGGAAAATGCAGGGGCATTACGCACGCCGTGCCCAATCTCGGAGAGAGAGAGAGAGGTGAAATGAGGAAAGCCGGCGGGAGGCCACAGGAGGAAGATGTACTCATGTGTCATAAAGACCGAACCGCAACAGCCATCCGACGGATTCCTGGGGTCTGACATTGAGATTGCAGATGGATAAGTGTGCCTTAAAACCACATCCCCTGACAAGCAGGAGAGAGAGAGAGAGAGAGAGAGAGAGAGAGAGAGAGAGAGAGAGAGAGAGAGAGAGAGAGAGAGAGAGAGAGAGAGAGAGAGAGAGAGAGAGGCAGAGAGAAAGAAAGAGAAGAAAAAACATTTCTCATAACAGCATCTATTTACTGGAAAGGCCTATCTCTCCCATGGGGCCAGAAACAAATGAAAATGTTATTTCTCTACTCATGAACTCCTGCCTCCTCTGTCCGCTTTTTCACTGCTGGCAATTTCATTCTCCTACCACATTTGACTTAAGCCCATGACTTGGGGGAAATAATGTCTCTGGAATAATCTTCTGAAACTATAATTCCAGGGGTTTGTTATTTCTCTTTCTTTCTTTTTTTTTCTTTTATCATAAATATTTTTTTTCCTTCTCATTTTTGCACTTGGGCTGTTGCCTTGCGGTTTACGGGGTGGGAAAGACAGAGGGGAAAGGAAACTGTGGCAAGCTTCTGAAATTGACTGGATGTGACATCCACAGCCTCCCACATAATGTCTGTCAGAGGAGGGAGAGCCTGAACGAGACAGTACGTGCCCTGCGCCAAGATTGGTACGAGACCAAATACACACTGACAGCTTTGTAACGAGGAGCGAGGATGGGGGCACGGCTCTAACGCTGGAAACGCCAGTGCTCAACGCTGCCACATCAGTTCAAACACTTCCCATCTTTTGGCCCATGTTAACATTGCTTAGCCTTTAGAGATGGCACGCAACATTTCACAAACACTTTTGATGTAGTGTGTTAAGTGCTGCTTCCTCATATACAATACACATGAAGAATAATACCCTAATGTCCAATTAGCAACTCTATAGGACTCTAGAGGTCAAAAGACCAGACCACTATTTATCTTTAAAATGATGTCCATACACAAATACAATAACAAAGTAAGATATTTTACCCTCATCTGCCCTGCTTCAAAAGTGTAATCAAAATGAACGTTAGTGTTGTTGAAATAAAAAAAAGAAATGTACATAAGTTGCAGATTTTGGAGATGTCAGCTCATGACTACAGTTGTTGTTGTGTAGTTGTTGTGCCTATATGGTTGAACAGTACCAATTCAAAACAGCAACGCTTCTTGTTATTAAGTTGTAACCTAGAAGAAGGGAATCCAACACTGTATCGGTCATGGCTTTCCATATCTCTGCAAAAGCTACTGAATTTTGGATTAATTATACAACTGAAAAGAGAAATGTAAATATATAGTGCCATTCAGCATGAAGTTGTATTCAGTCCATTGTGTTGGTGTTTGAAAAGGAAGAGATGCAATCAATCACGATGCACCAACTCAGCAAATAAAACATATTTCTAAAGATGGCCCTGACTTTGTTGAAGTCAATGTATATATTATCGGGAAAAAATACGCACAGTAGCCTTGGATGGCTAACATTTCTAACAATCAAACAGCTTTGCAACATGCAAAGCATTCACAACCATTGTGCACCATAAGACAAGCAGCTTGCTTGATGCTTTTCACCGACTGTGCTTAGCCTAAGAAGCAGGTCTACTATGTGTGTGTGTGTGTGTGTGTGTGTGTGTGTGGTGTGTGTGTAGATGTGCATGTGCAACTGTAAGTGTGTGTGTGTGTGTGTGTGTGTAGTGGCTGTGTTTGGATGAGCACCATCCCGTTCCATTTTTACAAGAGGAAGAGCTGTAATTTGAAATCGGGGCTTAGTGTGCTCGGCCTGTTGCTCTCATCCATAAATTCCGCCCAGTGCTGATGGATCCTGCAGGAGGCTTGGCCACAGCCGAGCCACCCGTGAGGGATTTATATACTCCAGCTATTTGTTTGGCAGCGGGAGCCATTAAAATCTCAGGCAGCGGAGGGGATTTAAAGACCAATAACTAATTGCATTTTCATAGCTCTGTTTCCCTCTTCATAAAAGCATGGAATCCAACAAAAAAACCTCCAATGTCAATCCAATTTAGTTTAACATCAGCTAAGAAGCCATTATAATGGGCAATCCTGGTACAGCAGAAATAATAAATGAGACAAGTACAGCATTAAAAGAACAAAGCAACACTAACTAATGCACATATCTGCAGCCTCTTGGTTATTTTCTGGGGAATTTCAGGAGAACAGATTAGCCTCCAAAGCTGCGCTAGTAGCTTAGCACTAATGTGTTTGAAGGTGTTCAGTAGAAGACTGGTGCTATAGCTGTCTCAGGGGCTAAACAGTTGTGGGAGGCAGGTCGGGCCTCTGACCCTGACCGCTGGTTAATGTGGCCACAGACGTGGCGTCCTGCTGGCTGCTGTCGTGCCCCGTTGGCTTGGCCTCTGCAGCCGGGAGGAACGGGAGCGGATGGATGGCCTCCCGCATTCGCCTCCTATGGGGAGCGAGCTGACCGGAGCACCAGAGAGAGTGGGGGGGGGGGGGGGGGGGGGGGGGAGATTGGGCTCAGGCTGTTTAGATGGTCTGCTCTGATTGGCAAGCTCACACACGGAAGGAGGGGATGAGGCAGGAAGTGTGTGTGTGTGTGTGTGTGTGTGTGTGTGGCTGTGCAGTGGTGGGGCTGCTGAGGTGTGAGGGCTTACTGTGAAACCCACTGCAGCAAATCTCTTTCTCCACCCTCCTTGTCTCTGTCTTTCCTTCCCCAACCTTTCTCTCTGTCAGCCTCCATCCTTATCCATCCATTTTCTCTCTCCATCTCTGCAGGCTGACCAATGGCCGTCTTTTTCAACAGCTGACACACACACACACACACACACACACACACACACACACACACTGCCCTGAGCTGCCCTGCCCTGAGGTAGGGTCAATTAGAGGAGAATAGGGCTTCAGCTCAGAGGTGGGTCTTTCCACCAGCAATTCATAGTTAATGGTCATCATGTCAAGTTCAACTCAAACTCTCAAGAATATAAATTCTAGAACAGACCTTAAAACGAGTGGAAGAATGAAAGGAAACTGAAAGGAAAGGAACAAATGGAAAGATATTTGCAGAATAGTATAGGTGTGTGGATGAACATGCAAACGCATATGCAGAAACACACACACACACTCACACGCACAAACACACACACACATACATTCAGAAGCACATCTATGTGCACACACAAACATATACCCTCACACAAATAAACACACACACAGCAAATGGGGTGTACAGGGGTGGGGTAGTGTGTTGAGTAGTGGTAGATGCCCCAGGAGAGGTAAGCCTTATCCAGCAGTGAGTGGCCTGTAATCATGTTTATGAGGGGGAGTGTGAGCGAGCTCCTGGTGGGCAGGATTGTGTTTTCTCTGGCTTATAGCCTGACTCTAAGTGCATCCCCACCAAGCCATTGTGATTGAAGGACATGCTCCTGCCAAGCAAGCCCCACAGGGGGCGAAATCTACTGTATATGTGATGGGCTGTGTGTGTGTGTGTGTGTGTGTGTGTGTGTGTGTGTGTGTGTGCATATCTGTACATGTGTGTGTGTTTATGTGGTAGAAAGAGATTTTTATGAAGAGTTATTATTGGTAAGGAATATTTATCAGGGTTTCTTAAATGCTCACATGCTCACAAGCCCATATTCACACATACACACAGTCTCTCTCTCACACACACACACACATACCTCCTACCCATTATGAACTGGTATTGCTATGGCAACCAGGTCTCTCTCTCTCTCTCTTTCTCTCTCTACCCTTGGGGCTTGCAGAGTGTGTTAAATCAGAATGCGACCTTTGTTAAGATTCCTCCAGGCTCCGATAATTCAAGGTACCCAAAGAAATGACTTCATAGTGCATGGACACACACACACACATATCCACACATACACACAAACACACAGAGAAAGAAAGATAGAAAGAGAGAGAGAGAGGATAAAAGAGTAAAGTCTCTCAAGCAGCGGTGCAAATTAGAGAGAGGGAGACAGATTACGCCACTAAACACTGTAAACAATCAAGATGCAGACAAAGAGGATTTCACAGTGAAAATGATCCAGCGCTATCGGAGCGCCTTTTTCTCTTCCCCCATTGCTCCGACCGATGGGGCTCAGCATTCCTGGCTTGTCAAAGCCCCCTGAAGCACAAGTGCTATGGCACGAGCACACTGCACATAACAGTGGAGCAACAGGGAACAGATCCACACAGGCTGCCATTTCCCTACAGCGCCCTCTCCCTTCTGGTCAACAACAATCAATATTTTTTTTCATATAGCATTTAGAGAAATCCAATTAAATCAAAAGTAGCTGCTAGCCACGTGTCACAACACAAATAGGGCCATGTTATCTAATCTCACCAGGGAAGATAAAATAGCCGGCTTGAGATTAGACTCTTCCATTTCAAAGTATTGCTACACATCAGGAGGTCCCAAAGGTTTTTTTTTTCTATTATTATTGTTTCATAGGTACAAATCTACAATACTGGGCTGCAATGATTCCCAAAGGGAACGTTTATGCGTCTTTACTAAAAGTCTTGCAATCATATTGCAACTCTAACATATTAGATTATTTACCCAGTTTCACATTCATTTTATACATAATATTCAAGCAGTTCAAGTCAAGTCAAGTCTTCACTTGAACTGCTTGAATATTATGTATAAAATTAATAGTTCATCAGCTGTCTCTTTAAAAAAAAAAATACAACAACCTCAGATGTGATAGATTTTTATCATTTTGATCAACTTTATTATCAGTTAAACTCTAGCTTGTTTTAGCTTGATGTCTTTTTACTTGATAATGACACTATCTTACTTGGACACGCGTACAGTATTTTCACACATTTCTGCAAATCAACTCGGAAGGTTTTGCATTTGAACTCTTGACATTTTCCAAAAAGCTGTCTGAAATAGCTTCCTCTGGCCTTCTTTGGTGTGCAAGACGTGGATTGTTCATGAGTGTGGCGCTTTCCTCAGGGCTGGTGAGGCTGGCAGGGCTGGCCCCTAACGGACAGCTCGCTGTGGGATAATGACAACCCAGTGGAGACCAGCGATAATACAGCCCGAGTGCTCTGTCACCACATGTCACAAGCTCCCCCTCCCCCCACCCCTTCCCTGCACACGCCTCCCCTCTGGTTGCCTGAGAGACCAAGCCCCACAGGAAGAGGAGAAAATGTGTTCGCTCAGCCACTGGAAGTGCTAATGAGGACCCCGCGGCACCTACGGCGAAGCCTGTAGCTGCCCGATTAATGTGCCTGATTAAAAAGACAATGGGGACGCGACTTAAGACATCCTCTCTCTCGGGCTGTGTTCCGTGCTATATCAGATGGAAATTAGGTGAGCGGGGATGACAAAGCACAAAGGCCACTTGTGTGTTTTTAAACTACATTTGGGAGCTCTCTTCAAAATGGAACCACAGACACTACGATCAGACAAATCCAGGCCTGATAACCGAGAGGCTGCAGTGAATAGAGCAGCACTAGACAGAAACAGTAGCACTGTCATGTACACTTTGTCACACTATTCCAATTCATTAAGGGGCACATGCAGAATGCAGAGTGTATAAAAGCACATCCCTTTCTCTTTTCACCTCAGCATGACCAAAAAGACACACAATTATGATGTCATACATCAAACAAAAGGCTTACTAATTTCAACGTTTTACTAAACTTCAAAAGATAAATAAAATAGTGGTCAACCTTAACTCATTTCTGAATGACTGACAGACTTCTGTTTTACATAACATGCCTTTTAGTCTAAATCTAACATTTAGGTGTATCCGTGGACCGTTCTATGAAAACTCCTGCTGACCTAGACTGGCTTACTTCCACACCATCAGCCCCAGACAGCCCCAGATAATGAACCAATTACAGGTAAAGCATTTCTGCTCCCCTATCTAAATGCCCGTCTCTCGAAAAAGGAACATTACAAATTAGGAAGGAGACCAGAAGGCTGGATGGAGGAGAGGATGGGTGAGAGGATAGAAAGAGAGAGAAGAAAGAGAAAACAGAGGGGAGACTCGTGCAGACTAATTGATGCAAGCAATTACGACTTTCATGTCCAAGCAAATTGGTCGGCATATCTTTGCTTGTAGGGTACAGTGACCTCATTATTGCTAATAAGCCAAAAAAAAGTATCCACACATTTTGCATCGAGTTTTAGATGAACGAAGCACCAAAGAGGCCTCTAGCCCGGACTATAAAAAGCGGCATTAAGTTGTACTAGAGAGAATAAAGTATTCTTGTCAGAAAATGCAATAGCGAGATTAAAGCCTCTTAAAATATTCTCATTGAATAACTGGAATAATAACAGAAATCTTGCACTCGTTTCTTTGCAATCATGTTACACCATGACTAGGGTGCAGCTGAGCAGTGGTGCTCACTGCAACAGAAAAGAAACAAAGAACTCATTCTACAGTTTAACACAGATGCTATTTCCAAGACAAAACAGTGTTCACTGAAGCTTTGCCAGATCTTGTCCCAAAGGCTAACACAAATACATTTAATCATGCACACAATCTTTACTTTTCATAACACCAGCCTTTCAGGTGAAAAAAAATCAAATAGGTAAAATCCAAGGCTTCTAGCTTAGGGCATGTCCTTTTCTATTGAAATGCCCTTTATGCCTTTGTCCAAACCTTCTTTAGCACATGTAGACTGGTGCTTCCTATTAACCTAATAACAGAATAAAAAGCTCCACAATTTCTTTCACGATGACACAACATTGAGTCAATTTGGAACAGATCAATAACACCCAACTTCATGTAAATGTAAGTGGATTTGGATTGTCTAAAAACTGCTGTTGTCTTTAGATACTAATAAATTCAGCTTTATTATCTTTCGCAGACATCATGGAGTTTGCCAACGAGGTCAAGATAAAGTGGATAGTGAAACATAATAGGAGAGAATAAGGACCTGAGAGCTGTGATCTAGGAACTAATGTTATGCTGTTTGTCTAACACTTGTTATTACATTAAAATGATGTCTCCTCATGATCCTTTAGCATACGTGGCTGTAAAAAAATCTAGTCTTTTTATGATAACCAGGCTTTGAAATCCCCCCAAAACAAAAACAGTTTCTTGAGAAGGACAGGGGGTGACCTTCCTCTGTGGCATGTTATGTTCTGTCTTTGGGTTTACAATGTAGGCTTTAACAAAGCGACTGCATCTTGAACTACCCGCTTGGAGTCTCCATGGAGACTCTTATGACTAAGGACAGTCACTGCTCTTTCACACACAACCGCTAAGGAGGCACCTACGGTATCATTCATCAATAGCCTTACACCCACGCCCAAGCCAGAACGCTAATGGACAGACAATACAGAGTAAACGGCCAAGGAGACGCTAGCAAATTAGCCATCACAGCTGGGCTTGCGCTTGTGCTTTTAGCACTGTTTATTTACTCTGTCCTTTCTTATCACCTTATCTGAGGAGAATTCATTAGCGCCCATCTGCCCGTGTCTCTCATCAGTCTGTCAGTGTGTGTATGGGGTGCTCATCAGCTTTGACTGGCGGCTGCTGACACCAAACGACTCAACATATCTGTCATCTCTCTCTCTCTCTCTCTCACACACACACACACCCAAAGACAGATGCACACATACCAACACAGAGTGGCGATCGAAAAAGAAAACCCTCAGAAAACCTAACATGCTGTTTACTCAAATCCAGAGTCCCCATAATTGCCAATTTATTTGATAGGCAGCTGGGTAATGATGGCATTTCACCCCTGCCGCATAGACTAAACGCCCTGTGCGTGATTCATCCACACATGCCCTCCCACCATGCCTCCTTTCCTGTCACCGACCCCCCCCACCCCCAGACACACACACACACACACACACACACACCACATCCCCTCTCTATCTGACTCCAGCTCACCCTGCCTGGAGGTGAGACTGAAAAATGCTGCCTCCCCTGCCCTGGAAAACAAAAACCGTAAGGTCGGGTGTGTTGGGGGGGATGGGGGTTACCAGGGGGCATGGGAGCACACGTGCAGCAAGCCAGGGCCAATTTAGCTAGGTTTGGGAGGTTAGGACCAGATCTGAACGAGGATGATGTGCGATTTGTCAGCCTAATGAGGCAACAGGATAGATAGGTGAAAAGGGGGAAAAAGCAGGACGGATGGCAAGACAGGAAAGGGAGTGAAAAGAGAGATAGAGGGGTGAAGAAGAGAAGAGCATGGAAGTGAAAAAGAGAGGGAAGACAAGATGGAAGGATATGGAAGGAAAGAGAAGACCACTTCTGGCATTCTCTAACCTTGTGTGACACCACTGATTAAGGGAGGCGTGTGTGTGTGTGTGTATGTCTGTGTGTGTGTGTGTGTGTGTGTGTGTATGTGTGAGGAGGGTGGTGTGTGTCTGTGTGCGTGAGGGGGTGTATCTGTTTTATCTGCTGTGAGTTCAAGAGGTCACAGGCAGAGCGGAGGCCTTCATCAGCATACATCATTAGCTCAAGGCCAGCCGACTAATGAATGGCCCGGATCACTCAGCAGCACCTCCACACACACTTTGATGAGCTGGTTAGAATATGTTTGTGTGTGTGCGTGTGTGTGAAGATGCATGAGTGTGCATGTGTGTGTGTGTGTGAGAGAGAGTGTGTACATGGTATATGGTATATGCTTGCATTTGTGTGTGCATATGCATGTATTTAAAGACTGGGAATTCGTAGATCTTGTAACAGAGAACTGATTGTTGAGTATAACAGCATTTGTTAAGTTCAGTGTTAATATAGAATGTCATGTTTTGCTGTTCTCTCTCTCTCTCTCTCTCTCTCTCTCTCTCTCTCTTACTCTCTCTCTCTCTTTGCTGCAAGAATGCTGGCTTTCACCTTGTTTGATGTGTGAAGTGGGTTTTCACAGTGCAGCCAGAGGAGACTCATTGTGTTACCCTGAGGACCTGCGACGGGCCCACTTAAAGTGCGACTCTGAGGAGACATGTCAGGCCAAAGGAGGTGAAAAGGGGTAAAGGGGTGTGTGTGTGTGTGTGTGTGTGTGTTGGGGGGGTTAAAAAAGAAAAATGCTTCTAAAACAGCCAAGCTTTCAACAGCTCCCATTCCGAGCCTCAAGGGGGTCCATTGGAAACTTCTGGGGTGGATTAACTCAGCTTGGCTCACAGCTCCCACCCCAACCACACACACACACACACACACACACACAAACACGCACACACACACAAGATGGCAAGGTTTTAAAAGGCGTGCATGGTGTTTCTTAAGTGCGATCAGTAGCTTTATGAAAACATCAACAAAAGACAGGGCACATCAAAAGGCATTTTTCCATGATGTGCGTCCGTCATCGCGACATGTATGTTAAAACTACGATAAAAAAGAGATAGGGGAAATGAAGGGAAGACCTCAAGGGGAATTACTGAGTGATACTGAGTGATATTCCTCCATTTCCATGACAAACAAGTGGGCTCAAAATACTGTTTGCACATTTGCATGCGGCTGTGTTTCTGGGCTAAGTTCCACTACTCTTCAATGACCTCATGCAGGCGGAGACAGACCGAGAGAGAGAGAGAGAGAGAGAGAGAAAGAGAGAGAGAGAGAGAGAGAGAGGCAGACAGAGAGAGAAAGAAAGAGATAATGGGTGGCCCCTCTGGGATGCGTTACACTGTCTCCAGCAGCTCTGGGCTGAGCCGTTAAAAAGAAAAGTGATGATCTTTCATCCGTGCATTATCTGAAGTGGTGCCGTTTTGGCCAGTGCGATATGTAATCTGACTGTGATTAGGTTGGGGTGTGGGGGGGTTGGGAGTGTTGTTAGGCCTTTTTAGAACATGCCAGATCATATGTCAAAGAGAGGATATGAGATATGAGACGCTCATTTGCTATTGCCTACAGGCTTGTTCAGCTTTCTGAAGTACCAAACAACAAAAAACAACAAAAGAAAACATCCAACTCCTCTCAATCCCCTTTTCCTTGCCTGCACTGAGTTTAAATGTTGACTACAGACATGTCATAAGATTTATGGCCGTCTTGATAGAAAACTTGTCTTGTTTAAATACAGACTGAAGTGGTACTGTCTACAGCACTGTGCTACAGACAGGGCAATAAGTGGCGCACATTTCAGATGTAGGCCGCCATCTTCCACCTGAACACACATCTGCCATGGCTCACCTGTGCTGTGGGAGGATGCTTGTTGTTTATCTTGGCTGCGTCCCTGGTCTATCACTTTTCTCCCTCCTGCCATCTCTCCATTCCTGCGTTCATCCCTCCCTCCCTCCCTCCGTATCTATCTCTCCCTCTGAGTCTCACAGCAGTATGACGAGCACCAGCAGGTATCATTTCAATTTCGGATGTCAACATCAAATTACTTATTTCATTTCATGCCTGGCCAAGCATCCTATAGCTACACGGTGGAGCCGCCGTGCTCTGTTCGTTCCGCCCTGTCTTTTCCCATGACTTGGCCTGCTCGCCAACTGACAGCTCTAATTACGGACGATATCCGATAGCTCTACTGCTGCCGAAATGGTGAAAAAGCGCAGCTTTGAAAGAGATGCCACGGATGGAGCGGCAGGGCCAAAATTCACCTCGACATTCAACCATGAATCCCCAATCACAGGGCAGATTAGTGAGTGTTTGCCAGAGTACAGGGGAACCAGCGAAACCTCCAGGAAGTTGTTATGCAAAACTTAAATGACAGTTTAATAGGTTGAGCCAAGCAGTAGACAATGTAACCTGCCATTCAAATAATGCCTCACAAATCCATTACAACACAAAAGAGAGTGAAAGAATAACATATATTTTTGTCATACTGATGACTGGTCATGCAAGCATCGGGACTGACTTAGATTAACTGAAAGAGGTACATATTAAATATTTTATATTATATTATTCATAAAATATGTCTTATGAATAAACAACATATCTTGGACAATCTGTCTATGCAACGTTTAAGTTACAGCAATCTTACTGGTACATTCTCTGTTGTCCATTGTCTTTCACTGAGGTACACGGTTGAAAAAAAGACGGGAGTTGGGTTTTTTTTTTTTTTTCTTTTTTTACCTCAGATGCTTGCCTGTCTTCAGAGGGTTGGGTGCGGACGGCTCCAATAGCACTGCACATTCAAGAGTGCCAGGTGTAACAGCACACACACACACACACACTAAGCGGGAGGCCCCTGTCAGTTAGATAAGGTGACCCTCTCCAACCACAACTTCCATCACAAGTCATGGTCCTTTGCTATATTCAAATTGCAACTACTGCCAATATGACTGACTGTCGTGTCATGGATGATCTATATCAAATTCTGCAGCCAAGGGCATCTCCCTTATCTGCAACTGTCAGTAGGAGTGGAACAATAGAAGAGGAGTAAATGTGCTTGATGTGGTGTGAAGCAAGAAACAAACTAATTACCCCACTGTCAGTAATTTTCATGGTTTACCAAAGCATATACATCTGTAATGAATTGCATTTAACATTATTTATGTCTTCTGTCGGGCTAATGTGTTGTCAAGCTACGCTAACAGCAGTTTGTTAGCTGCTGCTCTGAGCTCAGGAGGCTGTGGTGGAACAGTGTTGTGTGTAAAGACAGAATCATGTGGGAACAGATGTGAAAGTGTCAATTAAGACTGAAAAGTTTTTTTTTTTGTCATCTTCTTCCGTGTTTGGTAATTGGTTGTTCATGTAGTCAATTTCTCGGAACAGATGCTCCAAACAGGAGAAAACGCCACCATGGCTGGATGAGCTCTTACCTGTTTGATGTTCCATTGCTGGTGTTTTGTTTTTCCGTCTCCATTCTTTTCTTCATAACATAACAATGTATTTGTGTTTGGGAGGTGTGGATGTTTATCTTATTATATTACTACAGATGTACCGTGCAAACTAGCTTCTTAACTGCATTCACAACAGTGTAAAGTAATCAACTATACTGTAAAGTAACAGTATAGTATCCAAACTTTAGCTACTAGTTTGATCTCATTGGGTAGTTACAGTAAACGTTTTTTTTATATAAATGAATAACTCTCCTAAGCCACATAGAGTAAATGATTAACTCATCTTACACTCTTCAACCATACATATAGAAGAACATTCTCTAAAGGATTGTGTGTGAGGTTGTGTTATTTTGTCATGTGATAGTCATGCAGTTGCATGACTATTTCCCTCTAGCGATCCATACGAGTCTTGAGTCAGTGGCTCACATGTCGTCACTGGGACTTGGCTGTGAATACTGTACGGCATGCTCTAGTGTGACTTACATCTGTGAGTCTATCTCTGGAGCTGCTCCTGATGGACGGCTTGGACCCTCCACTGATGCTCTCGCTGTCACTGTCCTTGCAGTTGTTCTGTCCGGGCTTCAGCTGTACGTGTGTGAGAGAGACAGAGACAGGGAAGCAGGGAGATGAGGAGTAGCAACCAGGAGGCGACGTGGAGGGGTCACTACTGTTACTGACAGTACATGTACACGCAGAAAAAAGATGCATAGGCCTACATGTGCACCTGTATGCACACCTGAATACACACACACACACACATTTTCTGTCTAAACAAGAAAAAAGCCTGTCTTCTACAGCTCTTCTTATAGACAGATAGAGATACTGTACATTTGTTTTTCAAATGGAAATTAAGATGTCCATTTTGTTTTCCTTTGACTTTTGCTGTTTGACAGCTTTAGGCTGCGCTGTTTATTTGCGCTTTCTTTGCTGTTTGAACACAGACATCCAACCCACCCACCACCAACATCAAAAGACGCCTGTCCCTTTCCTCTAGACGCCGAGCCCATGTAATAGGCAGAGACACCCAGCAGGTGTCCCCTCACGAAACGCAGAGGGCATGCAAGACCCAAAAAGCAATGTGTGTGTGTGTTAGTTTGTTTGTTTATGCAAGGGAGGTATTATAGACAAATACACTGAAAAACAACAAAACAAACAAATACAAAAAAAAAAAAAAAAAAACCTGGGCGGGTCTGACCCTTAACAGGGGACGGCAATTTATATCCGGGTCAGGCTCTCACTCTAACTCTCTTTTCCAGGCACAGTCCACCACACCTCCTCCCTCAACCGCCACCATCACCATCACCTCCACCACCACCACCTCCGCCTCAACTGCTGCTGCTGCTGCAGCAGGCGCCAAAGCCTCGCAGGCTCTATTTCAAAGCACATAAAAAAGCCAGTGTTTTTATGAGCAGGCCTGGAGCAGGGCTGTAAACGGCAGGAATGGCACCTAATAGAAAAAGCAGAGGACGGGGCGAGGATCACTACTGGGCCGTTTACGGCACTAGAACATTACTTCTCTTTCTCTCTCTCTCTCCTTCTCTCTCTTTCTCTTTTTCTCCCACCCACCTTTTTTTTGCTTGCCATAGCAGACAGCTATACTACGCTTGTGTGCAAGCTAACAAGGGAAGTCAGAACGGACACTAAAAGACATAACAATTTCTTTTTCGAAGATAACATGAATAGCCCATTTCCGAGAAGAGAGCCGTAAACAGCATTGTGCCATCTCAAGAGAGTATTTTCAAATGCATTGTATGCTCGCCTGCTGTCTCCTCGCAGACCTTGAACAGTGAACAGTCACAGCAATATTATTTTCATCCCACAGCCATTTCATAACTCTTTTGTGCGCTGGTCTATGTTGGCCAATTCCTTCCATGAATCAGCCACCCTTGGTCCTTACAGTAAGTGCGTCATGCAATCACTAGGAGGGAGGGGATAAGGTGAAGAGAGAGGAAGGGAAGAAGAGTCCCTCCTTCAAGGCCCGTATAGTTAAAATGAAACTCTTCCCTTTTCTGGGGCCATTAGACTGGTGAAAGGAAGCGTCTCCCTGGGAGTATTCTAGCACACGGAGGAGAATGAGAGAGACGAGGGCGGCAGCAAGAGCCAAAGATAAGGACTCCTTCCAGTATGCAGACTTGGGGAGGGGAGGGGGGTTGGAGGACAAGAGGGGGTCATGCAAGATCTAACTGGAGAGAGACTTGAGGAAATAGACAGAGGGAGAAAGTGAGAAGTGAGAAAGAAAGACTGAACCAATGAAACAATAAACTAAGCTCTAAAAGAAAAAGATAATGAAAGAGAAAAAGAGCAGAAGAGAAAAGCAAAAAAGACGGAGAGCTGTGGGGGAGACGGAGGGTACTGTGAGCTGTGACAGAGAGAGAATACCCCAGAGAAAGAGGCCCTCCATAGAGTGATAGCACTAATTACTTCAGACTGGGCCCTCTTTAAACGAGCAGCACCACGGGACTATCCTCCAGTCCCTCACATCGGCACCTCCCACAGTGCATACATCACTCTCATTACTCTACAATACACCACCAGCAAGCAATAACACACACACACACACAACTCTATCAGTGGGGGAACATATTGCATGCACTACATACATATAACTACACACACACACACCGTATTCACCTAGAATATGAGGAATATCATACATTAAAATACTACAAAATAGTCAATTAAGTATGGTGATGTCGACATACAGCAGGCTGTTTAAGAGAATGGATGTATATTTTTGCTAAGTATTTGTTAGCATTAGCCATAACCTTAAGACCAAGTGAAGATAATGCAACAGCCTTACTGTTTATATTAAGTTAAGTCTCTTTTATTGTCAATTCTCTACATATACTGGACATACAGAGGAATAGAAATTACGTTTCTAGCTATCCCACAGTGATGCGCACGGTCAGGAGAGCAAGAGGCCACTGCGTCCACACGCGCCGCCTGCTATGGTATTCACCCAATCACACACCCATTCACACTGCTCTGTGTCTTGCTCAAGGACACTTCGATGGGCTCAGGTAGAGTGGGGCTCGAACCTGCAACCATACAGTATTGTACCTACTTCTGTGGGAGAGAATTGATAAGAGGATACCTACTCAAAGTATTTGCCAGATCTGTGGTGGATTTGTCTGACAAAAAAACTTTTCATCTGCTCCAGGTATTCTCACCTGAGCATTTCACAGTCATTGATTTCTATATATTAAAGGCCCACTATGCAACATTTTTCATTTAATTAATCCGTTTCATACTGTTTAGGATGCTAAAATGAGTCATTACACGGCGAACGAACGGCCACCATGGCCTATAGCGGTAGATACAGCACTTGCAATGTTCAGCAGCGCGGACCGCCTCCAATAGAATGCAGTGCAATACAATGCAATACAGCGGTCTTTAGAGGGAGCTTGTGAGAGGAAAAAACAGAATGTTGCTTAGCCCCTCTTTAAAGCACGTCATCTCAGCTGGCATCTGAAAGATGCACATATGCACTCATAACCTCCAAACACACATGATATCAGACATCCAACCTTGCTAGATTGGGGTTGCAGGGCAAAGCAAATAGGAAGTGAATTAAATGCTGCGCAAATGTCAGACGAGATGAGAAAAATAAGACAATACCGCAGCACTCCTGACTCGGTAATAAGAAAAATAAATAAATAAATAACACTCTGTGAAATTTGCTTTGTATTCAGGCATGGTTTGGGTAGCTATCTTTCTCTTTCTCTCTCCATCTCATTCTCTCTGTCTCTCGTTTGCCCTTCTTCTTTCTCTCTCTCTCTCTCTCTCTCTCTCTCTCTCTCTCTCTGAAAAGCAATCCAATCTAGTCTAAATCATCTTTCATGGGTGCTAAGGGGTCTGGCCCGACTCTGCTCTGATTTGCCAACGTGTCCCTCAGCTTGTTCAGTTTAATTTCTCTTAAAGCCCCTTAAATTGTTTCAGAGCCTTTCAGCGTCTCTCTTTATGTGAAGCGCAAAGAGAGATTTCTCCTTTCTATTCCCTCCTCTGATTAATGGACCCAAAGACGGCTGCAAAAAAAGAGAGACTGGCGGTGTTAATACATCACCATAATTTCAAAAAAAGACGAAGATGATGAGGAAGAAAAAAAAGAAGCCCTTGGCCCTGAGATTCACTCTGTCAAGGGATAAATTAAACTGATAAAGCAGTCATGTAAAAACATTCGACTCGTTCACTCGAGCAAGCGCTCAAGCAAGGCGGCAACCTCGGATGCTGATTCGTCATGACAGATTTAAGCCCCCACCACCACTACAGTGACACTGACCAGAAGTACACAACAATTAGCCTACTGCAACATGTCTTCGTGACTGTAATTACCACGGAATGTGTGTGTATGAATGTGTGTGTGTGTGTGTGTCAGTGTGTGCATTTGTGTGGGCTTGTGTATTCTCATCTATTCTATAGTATTGCTCAGGCTTTTGACAATACTTGGGCCATGTTGGCTGAACCCTCTCCACTGTGACAACATGTGGGTCATCTACCCAGCCCCAGCAGAGGAGGATGGCAAACAGATGGTTTCAATATTCCAGCAACTAATTTCTCCACAATTAAAAACACAGCAAGACATTAGCATCTAATGAAACATTTAAACTACCAGTAAGTGCATCTGCCATCAATTGAGGCACAGTAAGGTCTTGTTTCCCCCCGATCTGCTCTGCGTTAGGGGAGAATTCTCAACCCTCCCCCACTCCCCCTCCGCCTGGATTTATTGAAGTATAGAATTAACAACTGTTTTCAATAAGCAGTCAGCATGATTCTCTGGCAGTGAGAGAGCCCAAACCTCCACGCTATTAAAGATTAATTTATGCCGCCACAGCTTTGATGTGAAGCACTTGCTCTCTATTTTCCATCCTCCTCCTCCTCCTTCTTCTTCTGTTTCTCTCGTTTTTTTACCCTCTGGTCTCTCTTTCTTTTCCAGTTTTCCAGGCTTTTTTCTTCCTCGTTTTTACTTAAAAGTCAAACAGACCTGTTCAGGTCTAACCCTTGCAGCATTTAGTGGCAGGAAAGTCCCAGAAGGCCACTTTATGGTTGTGCTGGGGTTTTCTTTTCTTCTCTTTCCTTTTTTTGTCTGTTTTTCTTTAACAATGTCGTAATCACATTACACTTTATGAACATCAGACAAAGACCCACTGGAAAGGAGAAAAAATGGGTTGTTGAAGGAGACGGGGGGCAAGAGTGAGAGAAAGCGAGAGAAAAAGACAGAGGATAAAATAAATAACAGCCTCTCGGCACAGCACTGCTTTTGAATGGGTATCAAAGATGGTCGTAATGTTTTCCATTTTGCAGAGTGCGGGGGGAATAAAGCAAGATAGCCCATTGCTGCCATTTTAATTCACTGCTGCTCTTACGGGCCGCACATAATGCAGTCCACAGATATGCTTCCCCATTCAGATTTATTGCCTTTTTACACAAACACTGTGGGCTAAGCCCCTGTTGCCTATTAGTGAGAATGCACTAGGCATACACAAGCTAAAGTCTGCTTTATGACCACAGCACTTCAAAAAAGCACCTCACACCTCCAAATGGCTTTCATACAACTTTGGTAACTGTTATAGTCAGAGTGAACTCTGCTGCTGTAGAATAGCTTGAGCCACATAATAGTCTGTTGCAAAAAAAAATATATATATATTGTATATATATATATATATATATGCATACATACATACATGTACACAGACACAGCCTAACAACACTGGCACATTTTGGTGCATTTTGGGAGGTTATGAGTCCTAAAGACGAGACGAGACGAGACGAAGCTTAGATAAAGTCCCATTTAGGGGCCCAGACCTCTGATAAGGAAGAACCGTAGCTTTTTAAACCCAGTACAGCTCTGAATAAACTGTGGGTCCAGTGTGGAAACAAGGGCAGTGGAGGGAGTTGCCTTAAAATGCTTTCTATGCATGTCTGAGCTTTTAAAAAATGGCCTTTGAAAGTTTTACAAGATTATTGTTAACACATGTAGTTAATTATTCTCTCTGCCCACTTACTGAAAAGTGCTTGCTGGTGTTATGGTGGGATTTTACAAGTCTACTGACCTATTCCCATGGGCTACGCTAACAATGGCATGCAATCAAACATAAAAAGTAGCGTGCCTGTGTTTTGTGTCGCACAAACGTCCTTTTAAGTGCACACCGTATAGGAGTTTTCTGCTCCAAAACACAAATCAAAAGAGGAACAGAACAAACATAAAAATGAAAGACGCACACACGCGCAAATACACACACACACAATTTTCCACGCACCAACAGCCTTAGGGACCCTGTTGCTATCGGCTCCTGATTTCCCCTTAGTTACGCACAACAGCAGCTGCAGAACTTGGCGGTAATAAAAAACCTGGAACAATTTAGCGGATTTTATTGTTCTTCTGTGGTGTTTCAGAGCAGCTAACCTGTCCTCCAAGGATCCGAAGCGAGGGGAAAAGAATCCCACAAAGGGCCGCAATGAAAAAGGATCTCATTTACCTAAAAGCGCTTATAAATTTTTAATTTGCTTTAACAAGTAAATTAACAAGTCCCTCATTCAGTGAAGTTTTATGGCTGCTTGCCACTGAGGGACTACTATGAAAGTTTTATAGATAATCCACTCGCTTGTTAGGCTGCTTATAATAAATTGTCTGTTTCCTTCTGCACTGTCAAATCCCCTGGTTTTTCACAGACAACTCTTTAAATACCTCCCCTCTCTGTGCTATGTCTCTCTCTGTGTAAAGAGTATTTAAATGCCGAAGCAGGCACCGGTCTAAAGAGGTGGAATAATCTCCTTACCCGTGTGACCAAAGTAATCATGAGTCTAACACTAATGCCATACTCTCAAGGTTTTAAGGGGAAATGTAATTGAAGTCCTTAAATAAAATCTTTGCTATGTAAAAAAAAAAAGGTCTTTTACAGGTCGTTCAGGCAGAGCTGTAAGTAAAGTGATAAAAATTGATGAACTACATATCCCATCAGCAGCGTGTCAGTGGGAAACACCCAAGGGGTCTGGCAAGGACATGGCCGAACGTTGAGGGCAGACAGCAGCAGTTGGAAGCTGTTGGTGGCGGTTAGAGCGTGCCGGGCGCTGGGCGAGCGGAATGCTGTGTGACAGGGGAGTGCAGGGGCCGTCATGTGCGATCGGGCGGCACGGCGAGTCCTCCGTCATCGTTCGGACAGCTGCTGCGTGGCGCGGGGCCGACTCTGCTGGCCTTGCTGTGACCTCCTCCATGCCTTCAAGGGGCCGGCGGAGCCCTAACCACCACCGACAGGCGGCTCTGTGCCAGGGCCCAATGGAAACTGCATGTCAGAGAGAATCAGGCCCTGGGTCAGATGAAAAAAAAAGCCCTTTGCATGCGTTTGTATTCTCCTTCTTTATTCTTTATTTACTTCTTCTATCTCCTTGAATGTGCGTAGGTTTGTATGTTCACAAATGTGTGGTCCATGTACACTTGGATGGTGATAAAAGACCAACAGACCTGACCCCCCCAGCACCCCCCCCCCCCCACACACACACTACCACCAACCTTCTTTTTTTAGTTTCTAGTGCTTTTGACATGCACACTCTCCGCCCTCTCCCTACCCCGCCGATGGCCTGTTAGTGACAGCGTCGCCTAAATGTCACCCACAGTTTGGCAGCTTTCATCAGCGTCTCCTGTTACCTCAGGTGTCTGTGTCGTCATGGAAACGCAACGTTTCACTCACCTCTTTGCGCCCATTTTGCTCATGTGATATGCGGTGACCTATGCTGACCTTGTCAGACAATATTGGGGCAGTGGTGGAGAAAAAGGCTGCGTCCCTTAAGCCTTTCTCATGCCCTACACACACGCACACACCAGTGCACCAAGGGTAAGGATTTTAAACAATTATACTTTCTTTATTTTCTCTTCCTACTGTATCTCTCTCTCTCTCTCTCTCTCTCTCTCTCTCTCTC
>JAGFZM010000052.1:2207929-2228098 GCA_017657215.1 Limnothrissa miodon | reverse complement strand
AGAGAGAGAGAGAGAGAGAGAGAGAGAGAGAGAAAGAAAATATGCCAACCACAAAAAGAAAACATCCACTCCCTGAGTGATAAAGCTACACTTTCAAACTCGAAACTGCCACACACTTTAAGGAATGAGGAAACAACAGACGCACACACACACTCACAGAGCATCTGAGGTAATGCACTGCACTGGGAAGTAAGACACAGCAACATAGACACCAGGCATACTCACACATACACACACACACACACATACACACACTCACACCCGCCCACACACACACATAAACCGACACACATACATACATCAATTCTGAAACAGGGCCTTTCACTAGGGGGAATATGAACAGCAATTGTTCTTATGAATTATGTAGAAGCCAAGTGAATGCAAATGAGACATAGTCAAGGTTTATTTTAAAGCCAAAAGCTAGTGAGAAGGAAACACAAAAGAGCATCAGAGGAAATGAGACCAGCGAACTTTAAAGTGCCACTGCAATGTGTGTGTGTGTGTGTGTGTGTGTGTGTGTGTGTGTGTGTTAGGGGTACTTGGGGAGAGAGGAGAGATGTTATGGTGGTGTATTTATTTATTTATTTATTTGTGTTTTTTAATACTCTTTCTCCTCTCCCCTGTCAAGCTTGCTCGGCCCAGGAGAGAGTGTGTGAGAACGAGTACAAGGCTAAAGCGTTCGGCACATTCTTCCCCAAGTAAAAGCTGGAAAGCGAACAGCCTTAAAAAGAAGCCTGGCATGGCTGTCTGGTCTCCATCTTGTGCGTCATCTCCCCCGTAAACAGCCCTGTGTGGCTAACTACCACAAATGCTGAAACAAGAGCATCAACTCTCTTGTTCTATAACTCGTCTGCCAGTCTCTCTCTCCCCGGTACACACACACACACACACACACACACACACACACACACACACACACATACACAAACACACACATACACACACACACACGCACCCACACACATGCATGCACACCAAACACACACACACATGTGCATACTCAGACTGGCTTAAATCCACCAGGCAAACATAATACAGACGCAGACTTTTACACACACACACGCACACACACACACACACACACACACACACATGTGCGTACTCTTAGATGCACAATTAGATTAGACATGTGAATAGCGCAGTGTCTTGAAATTAGAAACACATGCAGACACTACGAAGATAGTGATCTGAAGACATGTTTCTCTGGCTCGCTCTGACTCTGCATATGGAGTGTACCTCTCTGTCTCTGTGTGGCAGGTGCTATACTCACTAAGACCTGCAGGTGGTGCTCCTCTACTGTAGCTCAAGAATATGACATGTTGGAGAGGGCCACCGATTCAGTGAGCCCATGTGGTACAGTAACAACATCCAAACCTGCTCTACCCCTTTGATAAAAATGAAATGAAAAACATTTAGGAAGTATGTTAAGTTTTACATATTACTTGAATCTGTTTCATTCATTAAAATGGAAAGAAAAAACTTTTCATTATTTATTTTTACCCATTTACCACAAAGGTACACTTTCACATTTTCTAAGCTCATTGAAAATCTCCTGAAGAACTCAAATCAGTTAGCAGACCTTTAATCAGGGATGCACACACATACAGAACTCTGCATTTTAACTAGGGCATTTTAATATAGTATAATATATCGAGGCATATATAGTCTAATCTGAATCTAGTCTAATCTAGTCTAGTCTAAATATATAGTATAATATTTAATATAGTATTGATATATCGAGGCATATATAATCGAATAATGTATACTGTATGGTTGTAAACTGTTCTGTGTCATCTGTGCACTCTTGGTAATGGACAGGTAATATTATATGTCTTGTACTGTCCAGTTCTAATTCAATAAATCAAAATCAAACACTGCAGAGCTTCTATACATAGAAACATCCAATGTCATGAAAGTCCTACATAAACCCTGCTGTGACCATAAACTACTATTTAATAGCTATTTGGATGGCATGCCTTAGAACCATAAATTACTATGTCTGCACAACCTTTAAATCCAATAACTGATGATAATGGGTTATGGAAAGATACAAAATATTGCACTGTGTTTCTGTATACATTTGTCTTGACAATAAGAAAATTGTAATGTAAATGTTAATTGAGCATTTGCACTTACACTTATTTACAGGTTTAAGGAAATTATGCAGACAAACAGGTACATAGAAGTGTATATTCAATAGACTAGACATGCAAGGGCCCTACTGAAGGGTCTCCAATAGAAAAAATAGTCGATCTTATGAAACATAAACCCTAACAAAGGACCTATTCAAGTTTCATTACTGCTAATTGATGCAGACAAAGAGCCTGCTGAATATTCAGCGTTTCAAAGTGGATCTGACATTCCACATATTCACGCCAAACCGAGCCCTTCCTCTTTCTAGTTGTACTCGGCTCTCACCCCCTCTCCTATAGACCTCTTTCTCTTTCTCTATCTCCCTCTCTCTCTTCCTCTCTTTCTCTGTTCTCCATCTCCGCATAGCTGCAGGCTAATTGCAGTGATTTGAGATAATTGTTATTAAAAACAGAGTGGCGGCACAGCTTTGCAGGATGAATCCCCAGGGATGAGAGCTGCTCTCACATGTGGGGTGTGTGTGTGCATGTGTATGTGTGTGTGTGTGTTAAGGGGGGGGGGGGGGGTGCATCGCCGCATCATTATGACTGCAATCAAACGCCGCCTGCCTGCCCGCCTCCCGCCTGGCTTTGTTTTGCTGGGCGTTGCAGGAGAGCGATATGAAGGGAAGTGGGGCTGCTGAAAGGGAGGGAGCGTGGGAGGGGAGGGTTGGCACGAGAGGGGGGTTTGTTGGGGGACTGGAGGCAAGCGTGAAATCAAACACACGCTGCTATACCGCGGGATGAACACGAAGGGGGCTGAGAGGCACGCAGAGCTGCGCGAGCACTCAGCCTGGTGTGTCGGCTCTTTGTGCATGTAGAAGCGTCCGTATTTTTACACAAACAAAATAGCACACACGCACACACCACACACACAAACACACACACATTTTTGAAGTTCTATACTCAGTCACTGATTTGAGGCCATCTAAGAATATGTGTGCTAAGCTAACTCAGACACGAGCATTAGTGATCTTAGCGGAGGAGGGAAAAAGATGAAGACGTCCGAGAGGAAGACAAAGAAGAATCAGCAAACATGCACAAGTAATGGCCTGGTCAGACTAGACGATTTTTTTTACTTTTGCGATTGTCGTTCACGATTTACCATGACACACTATACGACTTCAGAACCATATAAACCGTTCTGCGTCTTGGTCGACAGACTGGCCACATTACAAGACTTCATCGAATGTATTGCTCCCGTCGCATGTCGTCATAGCACCGGTGTAAACAAATTAGAAGTAAACTTAACACAGGAGCTGTTGTAATCCTCTAGAATCTTGACTAGGTCACAAATAAAACGTCATACGACTCCCGACAAAAGTCTGACAAGTCAGTCTTTTCGTCGGGGTGTCGCAGACGACAAATCGCAGGTCGTGAAGTATGTCACATTACTCGACTCACTCACGTTCGGTGTCGTGCCGGACCATCCAGAATCGGACACGATTGTCGTACACAACAAATTCGGGGCAAAATCGGGCTGAAATTGTGTAGTCTGACCAGGCCATAAGAGGGACTGCGCTATCCATTCTCATTCTCATGAACTGCTTTGTGGGAGCACAGCACACATGTGGCTGTCCGTCAGTGTTTAGTCTATGCTGGCACGCTGCGTGAAATGTTACAGTTTCAACTGGCAGGCAACTGAAACCAAACTGTCCATGATGTCATGTAATGTTTTTGAGAATGATCACTGGATGAGATGCCGGCCAATCAATGACATGTTTGCCCGGCCAGATGTTGGAATATAAAGTTTATTTTACTAGCTAATATGCCAGAACGGAATAATAATGGATATTCCAACTCTGGCCTAAAACCTCATGGCCATACATGATTAAATCTGCATAAACCTTCACTTCAAAAGTAGAAAAAGTAGATGCTTCATTACAAATTAAGAACAGAGGGACATACTATAGTCTGAACAAACATGTTTATGAAAAAAAAACATTTTTAGTATACTGCATAAATACTGTACTTCACTATGTATGTAACATTAGAAAATATGCATCATGCTTGCCAGTCATGTGAAAAATATATCTCTGTTTTACTAACAGATTTTTTTGCCATTATTTTGCCATTATTATTTCCTTGGTCTTTATAAAAAGATCCATGGAGCCACATGTCTTCACCTGTGAAAGGGGTGAGGGGTTGAAGGTGAGGTTTGGTTCACACAGTTCACACACCGTTTAAAGCAGCTAGTTATTTCATGTTGAACACAACCCAGTGTCGAGTTACTCAGCGTGAAGCATTACTGTAGATAAAAGTATTGATTGAGCCTATGAGATACAGCATGGCGGGTAGCAAGATCTTTTTCAATTATAACTGAGAAAGAATGAAAGTGGCTGATCACCAAAGATAAGATTGACTTAGAGGTGATAAGCACAGGTAGAGTATCTATTTCCTGTCAAACTGATATTGAATGCTGGCGTGGATTGCACATTTCATGGAGAAGGATAAGTCAGATCTTTCTTGGCTGGTGGGAATATGCATAGTTAATTAGACAGATGTTTTCACTGCGCTCAGGTAATTAATGCTGGGATGGGACTGTTTTGCTTTCTCATGTTTTTGAGCTTCATAGCAGTGCTGAATTAAAGCAACACACCTGTACTCTCTCTCTCTCTCTCTCTCTCTTTCTCACTCACTCACACACACACACACACACTAACACACGTGCACACACACCAGATATGCTGGCAGACACAATTGCAATTCTACAGTACATGCAGACAAACACACAAGTGCAAGTACATACACAAAAACACACACACGCACACACACACACACACACACACACACACACAGCCCCAATTGCAATTCTCTTTTCATCCACCTCATTCCATCTTTCCCCCCCACTCCCTCCACCTCTCTGTGAGTGATCAGTGATTAAACCGGTGTGATTAATTAAGTCCTGGCTGAATCAATCGTAATTACCAGCAGGGGGTGTCTTGCTTGCCCCCCCCCCCCACCCCCCCCCCCACACACACACACACACACACACCCCACAAGCATGAGCCACATTACGGCAGTGGTCCCACATTACCACTGTAGACAAATGACTGGCCCCCGCTACTCCTCCCAGTCACTTCTGTTAGAGCCTAGCACAGACCCCAATCAATACCTCCACTGAGGAGGAGAAAAGAGAGAGAGAGAGAGAGAGAGAGAGAGAGAGAGAGAGGCAGGGGGTAGAGGAAAGACTGCGTGAAAGAGAGAAGGGGTAAGGGGTGGGTGGAGAGGAAACAGAAGTGAGCAAAAGAAGAACTGAGTGAAAAATACTGTTCATATTTTCAGTGCAATAGGTATGGATTGAGACATATTGATCCAATGCACAGGGTTATCAGTTTAGCACCGCTCACTGCTTTAAACATGCAATTTTTCAAGGAAGCTAGCTCGAGAAGGCCGGGGAGCAGTGCGTTTGCGCACCTTGCTTCTCGTCGTTATGGAGACGCAGGTGAGGGTGAAGTCAAGGCAGGTGCGCCACAGGCGCTTTTGCATTTAGCACCATATACATCTGAGAACCTTCCGGGGGCCAGGGGGTGACAAGTAGGTGAGAGCGCATGGAGGTGCGCAGAACAGAGAGCTCAGACAAGTGATAGGGGGAGAACGACCCAGACCGACAGGCAGATAAAGCAACGCACAACGCTCAACGCGCTGCCGCCTCGCTAATGCAAATTGGGTCTCCCAACAATCTGAGAAAACTCTGAGTGCTCACATAATCACACATTCTCTCTCTCTCTCTCTCTCTCTTCTTCCTCCTCCCCCTCTCTCTCTGTGTCTGTCTCAAACATACAGTAAAACATTCACATTCAGATATTCATGTTACATTCACACACACACAGACACACATACGCACACACGCACACACGCACACACACACCAGGGCCTGTGGGCAGAGTCCAGACCCTCATCTCTAAGCATGTTTTATGCATGAGAACATGTAAATACGTTACTATGCGCATACATTAATGATCAGGGGAGAGTGAGGGTCCTGCTGCATCGCCAATTAATAAAACATGCAGCTCTGATGAGCACTGACAGCCTGCTCCCACTACGCCAGGGAACACACACCGATTCAAACATAAATTCAAACACAGCCACACACACACACAGACACACACACACACACACACACACAGCTATGGTTCACCATGTTTTAATTCAGCTCTGATTGGGGGGAAGTGTTGCTGGCCTTGTTGTTTCAGAGGGAGCTATTAACCTGTGAACTACATTGGTGTGCTGAGCTTCATGTCAAGGCTGCTTACACTGTATGCCTCTCAAAGATGGGAGCTTGTGAACTTGTGTTTGTGTGTGTGTGTGTGTGTGTGTGAGAGAGAGAGAGAGAGAGAGTGTGTGTGTGAGAGAGAGAGAGTGAGAAAGGAGGATATGGCAGCTAAGTGCCTTGCTAAGGCTGTTTGCAGGTCAAGATACTAAACTATGTGGAAAAATGAAGGACTGGGGAACAGACCACCCACACATAGAGACACTTTACACTCTCTCTCTCTCACACACATACACACTCACACACACACACACACACACACACACACACACCTACGCACACAAACACACATGCACATAAACATAACCACTCACTAATACAGTACCAACCCACATTTTATTTTCAAATCCAAGAGTACACAAACACACAGACACACACACAAACACACACACACACACACACACACAGGACTGCAGGAATGACAGCCTCGGCCTGTCACGTCTCCTCTCTCCATGGAGCGCGAGTCGCCCAGGCGGCCTGTCACTCATCCCGCCGCCCACATGACAGCTTCTACCATTTGCTGTCTTGTCGCCACGGTGATGAGGTGACCTTTCGTCGCCTCTGCAGCTGCCACCCTTCTTCCTCCCGTCAAGCGAGAAGACGAGGGAGCAAGAAGATGAAGGAGTAAAAGGGAAAAAAAAGAAAAAAGACTGAAACAGGCCTACAATGGGAAAGAAACGAGAAAGTGAGAGAAAGAGAGAGCAGGAGAGAGAGAGAAAGAGAGAGAGAGAGAGAGAGAGAGAGAGAGAGAGAGAGAGAAGCAGGCCCTGCGGGTGGGTTTTCTCTGCTGGTGTGTGTCGGAGGTACTCAGGGCTTGTTAGTGGCTGTGTCCTCTCGGTGGCAGAGGAGCCCACATGACACGCTGAAGTGATTAGACAATTAGCAGCATTATGGCTCGGCACTGGGTACTGTCAGACAGAGCTGCGTCCACCATGACAGATTGGGGTGATAGTGAAAAGGATGACAAGGAGAGCGAGGGGGAGGAGAGCGAGGGGGAGGAGGAGGAGGAAGAGGAGGAGGAGGTGGAATAGGAGCTGTATTTTACTTTCCAGCAGATTTCTAAAAAGTTGAAGTCGACCAATATTTAGGAATTGGGTTGCCTGACTCTCACAACTGTGCCACGAATATCAGGGTTGCTTTATTTGAAACAAACAAAAGTCCACCACACTATAAAGGGGTAAGGCTGATACTGTTGCTCATTGGGCCTCTTGTGTTAAGCGCTTGTGACATGCCTTTTGTAAAAATGCGCTATATAAATAAAATTGAATTGAATTGAATTGATTAACAGACAGCCAGAGGATGAGTGAACAGAAGATGAAGGAGAAGTACGGTATAAATCAATCCACAGCCCTCAGTAAAATTAGAAAATTTCAGACATAGACATGATCAAGGACTCACAGCTAGCACTACAGTACTGTAAGTAAATGGGGTAAATGGCCTTACTTTTCATTTATGTTCACTCTGCCCCATTCAGTTAGCTATGGGTTGGCTATGCTGTATAAAATTTTCTGATTCTTTTTTGGGTTCATCTTTAGATATCTTTATCGATTGATTCACACCAGATCTCTCCTTCGGGATAAAGCAGGTCCAGTGAAAACAAGTGGAAGGTTGATGGGAGTAGAGAATGACCGAGGAAGAGAAGGATAAAAGATGCATGATGGGTAGGTGGCAGCTAGATGAGTTAAAAGAGGAAATACGATTGCAAGAGTTAGGTACTCCTATAAAGAGCTTCTTGAATAACAAGGAAAGCCCCTGCTCTGGTAGCATATGCTATAGGTCATTTCAGATGAGAATAGTCTAGATTGCTGTTTGCTTGGGGTTGTTTGTGCCAGATGATGCTCCTCAGAGATGCAGAGCAATGGGAGTTACCTGAAACCTTTGCAAGGGCATCTAATCCAGTAATCATTCTGAAGGCTAGCATTACCTCAGGTAGAGAATTTTGTGTGTCTGTTTAAGATGTGTTTCTGAAACATATTGACACTGGTCCAACCTTGCAGGTACTGTCATACTATCCCAGAACTGCTAGGTTAATTTAATCACTGCCAGAATAATTGCAGCCACAAGGAGTTACTCTTTAAAATTAGAAGCACCAAGTCGGTCCACGAAGAAGCAAGACATTTGGAGCTCATTAGGAAAAATGTATACAATTTTGTTCTTTGAAGTGATATCATACTTGCACAAAACTTACAAACTTACACAAAACTCCATAGATTCACCTCTTGGGTACACAGCAGATTGCTGTAAGAATCTGTGATTTTTTAAAGTTACTTTAGAGAGCTGCTGTTTATTATATTGAGTGCTGCTGGAAAAGCCTGTGAGCTAGGGAAAGACCTCCACCTACAAGACAAAGATAATCAGTGAACAGCTTTCCAAACCACCAGAGAACCTCTAGAGACTGTTCTTGGAGATCACTTTGCTTTCTTTTGCAGGAAAGATCAAGATTAGCTCTGAAAAGCAGCCCCATCTCAACATCTGCAGTGATGAAAGCAGTCCTCTAAAGACAATCGTGTTGAGGTAAACAAGCCCAAATAAATAAATAAACATCAGCAAAAAAAAAAAAAAAAAACTTCCTTAGTGGAGTGGGAGGACTTTTAGATGTGGGCAAGGGAATATACACACGCATACCCACATACAAACACGCACATACACACGCTCTCCCTCTTATGCGCGCACGCACACATGTACTGTACACACACACATGCAAATGGCAGCTATGGGACAGCATCTGGAAGCTAGGAAGGCATCAGAGCCCAAGGATGGACTGTTTCCCTTGTTCCAAGAGAGAGAGAGAAAGAGCGCAAGAGAGAGGGAGAGAGAGAAAGAGAGGCTGTGAGGGGGAAGGAAGGAGGGGAAGAAAAGCAAGGAGGGGAAATCTGTTTCCCGTCATCTCCCATCTTGTCAGTCTCTGCTCAGACATCTTGCATCCTCTCCACCAGCTGTTTGAGTGCCGCACTGGCAGATGGCCTCCGCGCTTTGATATCAGCTCTCCTCTCTTCGACAGGACTCTCTCCCTCCTCTTTTCTCCCTATCTTACTCTCTCTGTCCTTCTCTCCTTTCCTCCACAGGACTCCTCCCCTCTCACTCTTTCTTTCTTCCCCACTTGCTTGTCCACTTTCCAACTTCTTGAAAAAAGGTTTAGGAAAATATTAACAAAACTCTTATGACCTTAGATGGTCCTGCGCTGTAACTGGAGCGTAGAGGTTTATTTTCTCAGTCATGCTTTCATTATAAACTTCTCAATTTAATGATTTAGAAGGATTGTGAAAGAATTTGATTTGTTTTCATGAAAGAGAATATATTCCTTGTGGTGTAAAGGCACACTGCAACGTGATCTCTGTTCTGTGTGAACGAGAAGGAGAAAGAAAGTCAAAAGGGGATACAGACAAAAAAGACACAGAGAGAGAGAGAGAGAGAGAGAGAGAGAGAGAGAGAGAGAGAATGAAAGCTTAATCTCTAAGAGGACCATGTGATGCTTAGCTGGACACAGGCCCCACACAGTTTCCCTGACTCACATACCGGCAGCCAAGGACCACCAGGTGACCAGACTGACACACACACACACACACACACACACACACAAGAAACTGACGGAAAACACATATGCACACACACACACAAAAAATCACACTCTTACCACATTCCCACCCCCACCCCAGCACACACATATGCAAAGTAAATTTCTGCACATAAGCGTCTGATTTTCTTCAGGGGCTTCATGGCATTGGCCTAGGTAGTTTGAGGCCAGCAGTCTAGCCATCTGATCAGCAGTATTGGGCATTTTTTTTATTGTAGTAATGATTAATCTAATTGTTTACTGTTTTTACTATTACAATGCTGTTTTCTAGTTATGCTTTGCATACTATAGCCTAATTAGAAGTACTGTATACGACACAGGACATGTCCGATACACACATTCTATTTTTGTGATATTATATACAGAATTTTTATCAAGCAAAACCGTAAGATCAGAGCTTTCCAACACTTCTACTACTCACTAGTTGGTGTGATTAACGGTTTGCGAGAAAATCGGCTTTGACTTTACATGATACAGCTTTGCGTTAATTCAGCTTAGCTATGGAATTACATTGATGTGTTTGTGAATGTGTGGGTGGCGTTGAAACACAGCAGACCTCAAGAGAATCCTAAGCATCACCCCATGCACCAGTCCTCTCTCCCACCCTCTCAGCGTTCATTCCAAGCATTCCAGTGGGCATATCTGGAGCTTTAAGAAGTCTCAGCTTTACTGATGAAAATACCACTTAGCCCAGTCTCTGTCTCTCTTTCTCTTTGTCTCTTACTTTTCTCTCTCTCTCTTTTCTCTCTCTCCACCAACAATCCGATTCAACACCCTAGTTTTCTCTTCACCCCCCCTTCCCAAATTGTTTCCCTGGTGAGCGTGCACACACACACACACACACACACACACACACACACAGACAGACAGACACATACACACACAAATTTCCTCTCTAAGGCATGCGCACACACACACACATACACACACACACACACACAGGGGTGGCATTATACAAGCACATAGATACATTGATGCAATTCCATATCTGAACTGAAACATTGACCTCAGAGCACATGAGCTTGCTCTTTGACATACAGACACAGACACAAACTCAAACACACACACACACACACACACATACACACACACACACACAGGGGTGGCATTGCACAAGCATTACCGAACAAGGCCTCCGAGATTCAACATGGCTTTACACAGCACCAGCACAAACCCACAGGCCTTGTCTTTCCCATGGCTCCACGCCAACACATAATTCACCTTCTACACACACCAAAAGACACACATATAAGGCCATAAGACACACACACATACACACACACACATACACACACACACACACACATTCACTCACTCACACACACACACACACACACACACACACACACACACACAAATAATACTCAGAAGCAACATTAAATCACTTAAAACTTTCATTAAATATTTCACTGGTGCAATTAAGTCTGCAGGCAAAATCGAGTGATACATGCCACCCCACCCCCCATACCAGACACACACACACACACATCACCAAGCTGCTCTGCCATACATCTATTAGGCATTTTAAACAACTTTTGTTGCGCTAAAAATGGTACAGAAACAGGGTCGTCTGGAACCCACTTAAATTGAAACTGAAGTAAAGCCCCTTATTATAATACCTATAACAACGAGCCTTGCTTTGCTTCGCTGCAGTAGCCTGTCAGCCTTGCATGGCTCTGATGGCAAGTTGAATATTGGAATATTGAATTTCAGCAGAAGCTGAATGATTCAATAATTGTCCTGAGATAACACTCATCAACAGTAAGCTTGTATAGGGTATTGGGTTTTGTACATGCCAACTGACTAGCTGACTTCATCATTGTCATCAATGTTACTCTTACAACCACACGGAAAAACAAAAAAAACTTACAAAGCTTGTTGTAATTGCTTCAGTTGACAAGTCATTCTTTTTCAAATGTGCTGGAAGCAGCAGTAATAGATAGATAGATACTTTATTGATCCCCAAGGGGAAATTCAAGATAAAATTGCTGCAAAATGTAGCTACGTCTATTATTTATTTGTCATTGCCTATTGCAGACAGTGAAGAAAGTATTACATTCCACCATATCCACATGCACCATATGACACCTCTTGTTACCAAAGCCATTAATTCCACTGATACCCATTTGGAATCTATTTCATGAGATAGAGGAAGGTTGGGATAAGTGTCAATACATATTTGGAGATCATAGACTGTCAGAAAATAATGCTGACTGAACTGTTTTTGTTTTTTAGAACTGTATTTAGAAAACTATTCTCTAAAAGCTTAAATCCTGTACATACAGGATGGTTTAACTTGAGCCTTAAGCTATGGATGAACAGGAAAGTAGATCCTATTATGCATGCCTATAACCTGATATGAGGATATGTTCCGACTCACATGTGTCTAATAATCAAATCCAGGACAAAACAACACTTGATTTAAGTAAGAGCATGTCTTGGCATCTGGATAGGAGAAGCCATGGGGGCATATTGCTCATGTACTCTGCTTCTTCTGTTTCCCTTTCTCCCTGGCCTGTCTACTCCCTCATAATGTAAGTTGCTGTCATAATGTAGGTGTTTGTGTGTATGAACTGGTTGATGGCCAACTTTTCATTCTTCATAATACTAACTTGTGACTAGTGACCTAGATTATTGTGAATTACTATAAAGCGCTCTCTCATCTCATAATCTCATATTACTGTGGATCCGGTGCAGCCAGTGAGCACTGATATCTGGCACATGTTTACCGCCAGACCTGCCCGCGCAGCACGCCAGCCCGCTTTGTGTACGTTATCTCAAACATCTGGAGCTGGTATTGCGAGCAGGCGAGGAATAGCGGTCGATTGTGGGTAATCTCTTCCTCCGCATCGAGCCTCCTGCACAGCCCACCCCACCAGTCTCTCCTCGTGTCTCGGTCGCCACCACACAGCTTTGGGGATAAAAAGAAGAGGAGGGTGGGAAAAAAAGACGTCTCTCTCAGGAGAGATTTGTGTCGGCGGTCACAGAGGCTAGAGGAGGTTGTGTTGGTGGTGGTGGTGATGGTGGTAGTGGTGGCGGCGAGGGTCAGAAGTTCTGTAAGCCTCTTAGCACTTGAGTGTTCTGGCATAAATAAATGAAACTGGTTTTGGCTCCGTGCCCCTGATAGGGATTCATTAAAGTGTTCTGAGCCGTCGCCGGACTGAAACTTTAATGCCCATAAACTCCTCCCCTCCCGTCTCCCTCCCTGAGAGTTAGTGAGGTTGCTGCCCTGGGAGTGCTTATGTCAAGTCAGCAAACTGTCTTTTCTCATACATTTGCAGTATTGACAAAGAGAAAGACTGTACTGCACTATGTCAATACTGAAATATATAGAGACAGACTGTGCTATTGCCATACTGGAAATAAACATAAAAGAAGAATGATCAAATTATAATGATACAGTTATGTTGATTCTTCACAATCTGTTTAACATACTGCTCTACTATGTTACACGCTTTAAGTGGGAAATGCAAATGTTCTGTAAACATGCACACGGGGTAAGAGAAGTGGAGAAAGAGATTAAAGGGTTAAATAAAATATAGAAAGTAAGGGTAAATACCCTTTATTCAATACAGTCTCTTTGTTTCTCTTTCATGTATACAGTTCTGAACAGTGCATATTGCACACACACACACACACACACACACACACACACACACACAGTCCCCTGCAATAAGTACAGGTTAGAGGAAATGAAAGCCCTGTGTAATTATGCCCATTACAGCGTCTCCGTGCTCTGCCTCCCGGGTGCATCCTAAACCCTATCCATGCAGCTGAGAGGACAGGGGAGGAAGACAATGGCCACTGCTGTGATAGCATACAGCTGATTGAGATCTAATTCAGTCTAATTGCACAGACTCATAAACTCTGCATAAACTGTGAGAAAATGTGGATGGCGGACGGGTGATTAAGATGGATGACAGATAAATAGCAAGCAGCCCACGCACCCTTGGCTCTGTAATTAAGCTATCGCAATCACTCAAAGCCCGTTTCTCATTTGGCACTCGGTGTGTGTGTGTGTGTGTGTGTGTCTCAGTGGTGGTCTTATGACTGACTGTCATAAAACTACAGTTAGTCACAACTACAAGTCACTCATGGTTTTCCCAAACACACATCAGCATCGCTGATTGATTTAGAGGGAGTGTTGAGATGTTAGGCAATGTGTTCCACCATCCAGACTTAAAGGAGTTAACATCACACTTCTCCTCTCCCACTCTTTACATATCTACTGAATATACCCAGGCTGGGAAACAATGGCTCTACTGGCCAGAGTCCTTTAACCCTTTAAAGATTATATGAAATTTCCTTTACACCACTTCAACTACCACCTGGTTGGAGCACAAATCAATTGGAGCTTTTCAAATCGGTCAAAAAATGTGTGGCTACAGGGAAGATTTTTAAAGGGGCAATTTTCAGTTGTTCACATGGGTGTACTGATTTTCTTTTTTCTATGAAATGGTGTCTACACGCAGCACTGCAACACAGGTTAGGGATGTCAGATCTTCTTCATTAAGAGATATACTGTACATAAGGGCTAGACTGATATTGATGTGTTAGTAACAGAATAACCATGACCACATGTTTTTCTTGGTGTGATATTGCCTTTAACAGGGATGAGAACCAGTCCCTATGAAATTTTCCTTTTGGATTTTTTTATGAGTAAAATATTAATTTTAAATACTTATTTTTTTACATGAACTCTCTTTCACACGTTGATTCATAGAGTGGTTTGTCATCTTCCCTTTCACATACAAATACAAAGATATCAACAACAGCATCAATCTAAGTAAATCTTGCATAAAATCATGTGAGGGTGGGTGTGAAGGGGAAATTATATATAAATTTAGACCCATTTTGTTGTGAGAATTATGTAATATAGATATTTTTTTCATCCAAATCGCTCTAAAACTAGACTAAATATTTTTTTTGTAATTTATTTCTACACCGGTCTATGTGGGTCATGCATGCTATCAAGCCTTTCACCATGTGATCAACACAACTTGAACTTGATCAACACAACTCTACTACTGCTTTTATGTACTGCAGAAACAGTAGAAAATATGTATGGTACAGTTGAATTCAGGAGAAGTTGTACTTGGATGTGATAAATATCAGAAATGCCCCAGTAAATATTTAGCACGTTAGATATTAATCACGTCTGAAAAAAAAACAATAATCCCAACAATCCCAAATTGTTTCATACTGAATTTCATGTTCCTAAACTATACCAAGACAAAACCGTGTGGTCTTTTCCTTAAAGTACAAGAGGCTAAAGAGTCTGTTAAGTATACACTACCATACACACACACACACACACACACACACAAATGCATAGACTACATAAACACAAATGCACAAAGGTCACATAAAAACACCTTCCCACGGGTCTTGTGTGTAAACGGAATCTGCTTGTGACAACCCGATGCTCACTGAATGCTCGTCAGACCTCTGTTGAAAAATGTTATGTTGGCTCTCAACAGTCCTTTTCCATACTATTCTTCCCTCCTCTATCTCTCATCCAATACACAACAGCCATCCATCCGATTAACAGCACTGGCCTTTCCCCTCCTCTTCACTATATCTTCTTTGTTTTCTCTCTCTCTCTCTTTCTCTCTCTCTCTCTCTCTCTCTCACACACACACACACACACACATACATAGTTTTGCTCTCCTTCTCTCTTCTCCGCATCTGTGAAGGGAGGATTTGCACAGTCCACCATTCTGTCATCTTTGCTAATAGAGAAGGCGCCTCTCGTTGAAGGCTCTTGCGCTGAGAGGCAAGCCGCCTTGTCGGTCCGGTTGTCATGGCTTCCTACCTTCACCCAGCAGCTGACCATGAGCCACCTCGCTGCTCAGACACGACTTACATGCCACGAAAAGTTTTGTCAGTTAGGCTGACAATGACTATTTTGGGGGGATTTATTTTGTGTATTTGCCATATGTTGCTGATGCTTTATTTTAAGGGTGTGCAATTTTGCTTTTCGATATTGCATTAATGACAATGAGCATCTCATAAGTGCATTTTTCATCAGTTTCCCAGAGTGACTTGCAAACATAATAAACGTAGACTAGAGGACAGGCTTTTATCAATCAGCAAGGAAGTACGCATACTCGTGCAAGCTTAGTTTTCAGGCTGGATCCAGACTCTGTGCTGCCCAGAGTAGTGAGGTGCTGTTTGGTGTCACACTGGCAGAGTGCTGGCAGTCTTTTAGGCTCACAATGGGAAGGCTTTTTTGTCCGCTCCAAGGCAGGCACGTGCCATGTGTGTGTGTGTATGTATGTGTGTTTGTGTTTGTGTTGGTGTATGTGTGTGTGTGTGTGTATGTGTGTGTGTGTGTGTGTGTGTTTGTGTGTGTGTGTGTGTGTGTGTGTGTGTGTGTGTGTGTACATGCCTGTGTGTGAGGATGGACACTGTTCCCTTGAGAAAACCAAGACGCTAGCCAGCATAGAGTGGTTTGTCAGGTTGCCCACGGAGCCACAAACAAGAAGGAGAGCAGCAATCTCCCCTTACATGAGCAGTAAGATTGAAAGACACAGGTCCAGGAACCCACACATACACACACACACAAACAGACAGTCACACACACACCAAGTCAGACTGATTCTTTTTCAGCCAAGGTGGTGTATGGTATCACACGCCATTAAAACTTTAGTGTGGTAGTGAGACGACAGCCACAGCCCAAGTGACAAGGTGAAAGTACAGTAACAGCCTGACATAGAGGAGTTACATAGAATCCAGTGCTAACAACACAATCCCAGGACTAGAAAAGTGCTTGGAGGAGAAGGGTGAATTCTTAATTCTTAACACACACACACACACGCACACACACACACACACACACACACACACACACACAAAATCATACATCTCCTCATGAAGCCAAACTCTGCAACCTTCCAGGAGTCTGGCACACACTCATCTCTCTCTTTCTTTCTTACTCTCACGCAAATCTAAACACACCTACTTTCAGCACACACAATTAGTTCAATGATCCTTTGGAAGCAAACATGATTCTTCTTGGTTATAGGCATGGTCATGATTAGCTCCCCCACCCTGCAGTCCACACTGGGCTGCATCTGCTCTGGCCCGCATCTGGTTCTGATTCAGCCCTGATCCAGCAGGCAAGCCAGCACCCCCATCCCCCCCCCCCCCCCCCCCCCCATCCCATAATGACACACTTACTCCAGCACTGTAGAAATATATGTACAGTTTTACCTATTTAAGCATTCTAAAAATGCAAAACCTAGTCAATACTTAATCAGAACATATTGACAATAGTCTGACATAGGACAAACAGAAGAAATCCAGATCCATGAAATATGATTTAATGATGCTTATAGCACACGATAGACATCCACCAACTTACAATAAGTTTAGCCAAACAACCCAATAACGACCACTGTGTACAGGTCCTGAACATGTGGCCATTGTGAAAATTTAAAAGCACTCCTGCGACCTTTAGGAACTTTGATGAGGATGGAGACCCACCAAAGCCCAAAAAGTGCCAGTATTGTGAATTCTACATTTGTCAGTGTCTCATACGCACACACATCGAGAATAAGCGAGGAACTGTTTACCCAAAGTGTCAATACACAGGCGTCCGCAGAGGCAACAGATCGATACGGAGAGGTTTTAGATTACAGTGTCAAGCATGCCAAAGAGACAGGAGGGTTGTGAACTCTTTTTAGCGCCCAGGGAGAGAGAGAGAGAGAGAGAGAGAGAGAGAGAGAGAGAGAGAGAGAGAGAGAGAGAGAGAGAGCAACTGCAGTGTAGACGACAAATGGAGAGGGTGGGATGAGGAAAAACACAAGCACACACACTCACACACACAAACACACACACACATAGAGTGTAGTGACTTACCTTCTCGTTATACTTGAACTTCACATAGAACCAGCTTGACTTGATCATCCTGCCGCACTCTCTGGCCTCTGTGAGGCTGTGGCGTGTGGCGTGGGGAGACTGTGTGTTTACGTGTGTGTGCGAAGTGTGTGTGTGTGTGTGTGTGTTGTCTTGTGTGTGGTCGTGAGTGTTTCAGAGAGACCTTTCGGCGGAGACGGTAGAGAGAGACAGAGAAGAGGAAGAGGCGGAAAAAAGAAAGAGACGCTCAGATGAGATGCGTGGGGTGAGATGAGACTGGTCAGGAAATGTACTAAAAAGCTGCTGCCTCTGCTGCTGCTGTCCTCTGTGCCTGGGACTACTTATCCTTCATGTGCCGGCACAGCTCTGCTCTCCTCGGCTCTGTACTGCTCTGTCTATCTTTCCTTCCTTTCTCTCTCCCTCGCTCGCTCTCTCTCTCTCTGCCTCCCCTCCCTCGCTCTTTTTCACGCCGTCTTTGCTGTGCCTGCCTCCCTCCCATTCGGTCTTTCTCCCCTCTCTCCCCCCTTCGTCTCTCTCACTATCCGTCTCATTCCCTCTTTCTCTCTCTCTCTCTCTTTCTCATTCTTTGGCAGGCTGTCAGGACTGCTCCTCAGATGGGCTTCAGCTGTATTCATCATCCGTGGCACATGACAGTAAGTCTCTCACTCTGTCTCTCTCTATCTATCTACAGTATCTCTCTCTCTCTCTCTCTCTCTCTCTCTCTCTCTCTCTCTCTCTCTGTTCATCTTCTGTCAGCTCTCCTTTTATCATCTTACCCCTCTCCAATCTCACCATACCCCGCCCCCCTCCATTTTTTAATACTTAGATTCACTACATTGATTTGGGCTATTCACTACACTGACTTTAACTGAAGTCATTGACATTGGCTCTTTCTAATCTAATATGGCTTCTTTCACTTAATATAATGATCTTTTATTCTCCTCATCCATTGCATTTAACAGACTCCACATGTCCCCTAGCTGGCTCACCTCACAGCTCCAATGCCAAAACGTACTGTAAAACATTCAAAGCCACGGATATTACTAAGAGTTTCTTTTGTGCACTAAGGGCTATAGAAGTAGGCTACCATCCGGTTCCAAACTGCAGACAAGGAAAAGTACTGAAAACGCTACTGAATAATGAATACTGTGAAGAGATGTCACTCTGATGGCATCTGAGGAAGGATCTAATCTCTGAGTAAACAGAGCTGCCTGGCTAATTTGCTACATTAGGACTGCTCGCTTTGTTCAGATACAACAAGCAGGAGCCAGGATGGGTTCCAGCTTAAGGCCTGTGCTAACATTATTAGTGAGAAGCCCCTTCACAGACTTGTAGTTCTTTGGCAGCTTCATGGCGCCAGTAGCTTACAGTCTCATTATCCATTACAAAGGAATAAAAATGTAGGAGGAAAAAAAAATATACACTCTTTGGGATACAGTCAAACATGGCTGACAGATATGCACTCACACACACACACACACACACACATACACACACAAAAGCAAACAAAAGATTTGTGTATATAATTATGTCATATGTTAGTTTGGACTGTGCACACGCCAACCACAACAAGCCCCATTGTTCCCGGGAGGACCCGTCCATATTTGGCGCGGAGCAAAAGACTGCTATCCTCATCAGACTCTCGCGGCACCTCCTTTGTCGGGGCAGCGATGACGGGCCCTTACAAGAGACGACGGGCCCTTCATCTGCCACTGGGACCTCACGGCAACAACAATCACCACCACGACCACACCGCGGCACCAGCGGCATTGTTAATGACTCGATCTGTCTCTGATCTCGAGTAAATATTTATCTAGTGAAAAGTCAGTCACAAAGCTGTGTTACAGTTCATACACTTCGGATTAAAAGAATGTGTGTGTGTGTGTGTGTGTGTGTGTGTGTGTGTGTGGGTGGGTGGGTCCTATTAAATGAGGCGAGGCAGTGAGAGTAAACATGGGTTTGATGTCATTTTCAGTTCCTCTGAACAGTCATACACACTCTGACACACACTCAAATGTGTGAATCATTTTCAAACCTTTCAAACTTTTCTAGCTCAACAACCCTGACCCTCAACCCACACAGCTTTCATTCTCGATGTAAGTGTGTATTTTCTTTTTAGAGTATATGTATGTGTGTGTGTGTGTGTAGAGGGGGGTCATGCTCTCTTCAGATAAATAAAAGAGCATTGTGTGGTTTTATTTCTGCTTCCAGATGGATGAACTCAGCACCAGGTGGTTTAAGGTCTTCCTCTGAGGACGCCATGTTGACACCAGAGAAAGAGACAGCAGACTTCACTGGAGCGGGATAACAAAAGAGGCAAGGGAGGTGGTGTG
>JAGFZM010000052.1:2167762-2181050 GCA_017657215.1 Limnothrissa miodon | reverse complement strand
GTGTGTGTGTGTGTGTGTGTGTGTGTGTGTGTGTGTGTGTGTGTGTGAGTGTGTGTGGCTTTGTGTAAAAATGTGTTAAATGCATTAATTGCACGTGGAAAGAGCACGCAGCATTTGAGTCAAATAACTGATACTCCATTAATTAACTTCTCGGATAAGATCAGCGGGGGATCTCACACAGACATACTAAGGACTAATGATCATTGACAATTAGAGGATTCAATTTAGCCAGCGCTAACTGAGTTTGATAGTTACATCTCTTTTACAAGGAGAACTGAAAAAGCCAGAGGAGGAACAGGTTACATTCACTTCACTGTGAAATAATGAAAACTGCACTCTACTGTATGTGGTTGCAGCAGTTCAACTCTCGAATTCTCATACTGCATAAACACATGTGCGCACACACACACCCACACAAACACACACACACACACACACACACACACTCACACTCTCTCTCTCTCACACACACACACACACACACACTCACACTCACACTCACACTCTCTCTCTCGGTCTCACACACACACACACACTCACAGGTACTGCATCTTTGTTGACAAAAACAAACCTATGCAACACGCAACTATACAACACTGCTTTCACACAAGCAGGACTCCCAACTCCCAACACAAGCACAGCTGCAAACTCACAGCAACAGAAAACCGCATCAACACAGACAGAAAAACGACTGAAAAAAAGGGGAGGGAGGGGGGGACCTCTCCGCCCGGGACTCACTGGTCGCGACTTCTTCTGCAGGTGCTTTTTCTTCTTGTGGACGGGAGCCAGGTGTGGGTTGTTCTCCTGGTCCGAGTGCTGATGCTGAGGGAGGGGGTGGGGTTGGTGGTGGGGGTGGTGGTTGTGGTTATTGTGGTGGTGGTTGAAGGGCTCCTTGCGCCCGTCCATGGTCAGGCCGTTGGCAATCCGAGCCGGCGGCCTCTTCTTGTGCAGCGGCCCCGCAGCACTGTCCCGGTGTTCCTGCGGTTTCAGCGACATGTTCTTCTGTGCGAAAAGGAGAACAAAAAGAGAGACAGACAGAGAGGAAGAGAGAGAGAGAGAGAGAGAGAGAAAAGATGAGAGAAAGAGGGAGAGAGAAAAAGGAACTAATTAATCTCCCCCGCTGGCACAACTGTAATGCTTGTTATTCCAGTGCGGTAACTTGTGGTAGACCTCTCAGTAGCCATAAGGAGAAAGGGCAGTGAGGAAATAACAGGCCTTTGATCACTTCTCCCTACAACACAACTGTATTCTTTGGCTGCACACAACAGCCTGTCCAATTGACTACCACATCCACTAATTTTTTTGCCCTAGTTTTGTGTATTCACATATAATAGGATGATGTCCTAATACCAAAGAATTTGTTGCAATTAGACGAGCAAATTGATATTTTTTGCGAAAGGGCATGCAAATTTCAAAATTTCAAATTGTTTGAGAGGCATTTCCCACAATAATGAATGAATGGCCTTGGCTTCATTTATATGTTTATGTGAACATACGTATCACAGTTATACAGTTATATGACATATGATATAGCTTCAGGATGTTTATACACACATGCGCCTGTGTTTGCATCAAGTGGCGTCCCATTTAGTAGGTACATAATTCTACCTCTTCTCAATTCATCGTCAAGTTGTATCTTCCAAAAGGGCGCTTAAAATGAACTTTTAGTGTTAAGAGAGGAGAATGGAACTGGGCCAACATCAACAACGAATTTCACAATACTGCCACAAAGACACAGTGCACCTACAGAGAACAACACGGAGCACAGTGACATTAAATGATTGGTTTGACTGTGTTTGGTAGGCCTACAGCGCCTCCTGAATGTTATTTTTATCACATTGCCTAGATTTCAATCAGTCAGAAAAAAATGAAGAATGTAATAAATAGTAAGCCAATTATGAAACCACTTAAGCAGTAAACAATTAAGCTCTCACAAACACAGACATGCACCACTCACATTCACACACACACACACACACACACATACACACACAAGGTATATCATTAAGACTATATCCCCTGCTGCAATGCACTGAGGGATGACTCAAGACTGTCCTTATGCAACAAATCAATGGTAGGATATCCAAGCCCTTAGATTATGGCCCACCACAGGCAAACCAATTATTCAGCCCATGACGTAGACTGATAATCCCTCTGTGCCCTGTCTGAAACTCTCAAGCGCCATCTGCATTGTTGTGTTTTCAAACACAACTGAAACAACTCTGTCGCGGATGCACTCCTTATCCGTATTAATCCAGCGTTTTCAGAGTAGCGACCTGCGGACGCTGTCTGCCTCAGACTCATCTGCAAACGGGAGCGAGGCCAAAATGTCTCTAACGGAGAAATGCAGTGAAATGAAAACACATGTGGGCCACTTGGCCATGTGCCAGTCAAATGGCTCGTTCACGATTCCTAGCACGGAAGCCCGGGGGAACCGACTTGAAAAAATTAACAACTTGAAAAATGAGCAGACTAATTATTTATAACAAATTGTGAACTTGTCAACAACATTGCTCATATGTTATTGACATTGCTGCCTGCTGGCTGCTATTTCATTTAGGTAACATGCCTGTACCAATACAACAGCAGGCAAAATAAGCAAGGCAAAGTATTATGTTAGCACTACAAATGTGTGTTGGAAGTTTAGATAAGATTATACTTTATTCATCCCAAAGAGATTTCAAGCGTCTATAACGAGACATAAAAATGATCTACCTTCACATACCCATGATCTACAGCACATACATAGACCTACTCATGTCAAGGAGTCTGCTGAGAACACTCCACAGATACATATTCAAGACCCGCAGTCTGCATGTGGCTGCAGCTTAATGTGAACATAGTTTCATTCTTGCTATAATTCTTCATGTCATTCTGTCACTATCATTCTTTCTTTCCTCTATATCCTTGTGTTTCAATGCTTTACTGAAAATATCACTGCAAGGTGCCAACAATTCTTGGTGTGTTTTTTGTTAACCTCAAATGGATTTTTTGCCAAAGCAGAGGTCAACACCTTCCTCGAAATGAACAGTGAACACATACACATGAACACAAGTAGTCATAAGATTCCACTATCGCCATAATCACCCTTCCCTGGAAAGAATTCAATTTTGTTGGAACTCCATTGTCTAGATAGTGATAAGACTGCAGTGTTAGCTAGTGCAAAGACTCAATAGTCAGCACCACATACCAAATAGGGTCAAAACATGGTAAAAACCTTTTGCAGACAATACAAACTTAAAACGGGGTATGATGGCATTGAAAGAAAGGTATCAGACCATCCTTACCACCCAATCAACCCACACACACACCAATGGACTAACTAATGAGAGAGAAAGCAAAGGTATGTTTGGGTAATGAGTTTCTAATGTTTCATTTTCACATTCATGAGGCTCTTGACATTCTTGAGAGGCATTCCATGTTTCGGGGGGGATAACATTCCAACAGACGGCCACACTGAAGAGATCTGACCCATATTCCCACCAGCAATAACCAGCTATCGTCCAAACAAACACACAGCCGCTCACAGCAGGAGAGCTCGAATGATACCTCTCTCCATCTCTCTCTCTTTTATTTTTATTCCTCTGGTCTTCACATCTTTCCTCTTTTTCCACTCTCAGTCCTTCTCTTTCTGTCTCTAACTGTCTCCTGTCACACAGAAACTGCATTACCTCATTGTCTAATAATGCCTACTCAATGATCTGTGACATTTAGCGAGACATCCAATGGCAGTGCTGCTGTATGCTAAAGGGGCCAATCAAAGTCAGTCACCTGGACACTGTGGTATGATGTATTAAACTTCATAAAGCTTACATCCAAACACTCTGTACTGTATGTGTTCCCAAAATATACACTGTGGCCACAAGTTTTGTGGACAGACCATGTTAATTCTGGACAGACCATGTTAATTGTTAATCTACACATAAATACTGTGCCTAATAAAACTAATAAATAAACTATAGTACTATAATAATAAAACAATAGGCTACTACAATAATAGAATCAACACAATAAATGAATCAAATGTCTTGAATAAACAGGATTGTGCTTCTTTTCGTCAATGCTCAACAGATGATTTAGGACACAAATCAACATTCCTCCCTTGTCTTTTACATTGCCTCCTTTGAATGAAGACAAAGAAATCAAAGAATAAGCATGCCTGCGAAACCTGATCTGTTTAAAGGCATGAACGTCACACACTAACTGGAGCAGAGCAGAAAGGCAACTCCAAGTGGAGCTGAATTTAAAACTTATGAACCTTATACTTACAGATTTTCCCACTGAGTAGGTTAACTGTGTAACTGTGTTCCACCATCATACAATAAAACATAACGCTTACACAACAATGTCATAACCTACATGACATGGTAAATATGTCGTTGCAAATTTTACAGCTTCTTCTTAAGGTCTGTGACAGTTACAGCTATCATCATCAATCATTCTGCTGATTTGCCTGAACAGCACACACCTGTAAAGATTTCAAATGAAAAAAAAAACCAATGTCAAAGCAAAATTAAACAAGCTGCCATGACAAAAATTAATTCTGTTTCTCTGAACCATCCAATTGGAAAAATTATTAAAACTAATTGGCTTCAGAACTGATAACTGGAAGCCTAGGTAAGCAAACCCCTGGCAAAGGTATTTTCACTGGCACACTGATTTTGGTGCTCAGCCCTTGGTTTTATCTATTAGAAAAAGCCATCTCATCTGAAAAAGCCTTTGGCTGGGCGATAGCTGGCCAGGGTGCATCTTCTGTAGTGTGACAGAGGGTAATGCACCCTACTGGCTTTAAACACTTTTCTACCAGATGAGTCCCAGGGCAGCAGTTACGCTAAATACCATTCATCAAATTGTGCAGCAGTTGTCCTGATGATTCTGGTATTCAGACACTTTCCTCTTGGGTATTATGAGTAGAAGTGCTGTGTGCTTATATATATATATATATATATATATTTTTTTTTGATAATGATTGTTGGCTGTAGGCTACGAGGACAGAACCACCATCACCTACAATATGATCAATTTATCTTTGAATGGGTTTTCTGCTTGCAATAAAACAGAGAGAAGTACTGTTACAAAAGGGCAGTGTAGTCTACCCAAGATGAGAGGAGCACGGCTAAAGCACACTGAGAGAGCTATTTCCATGAACCCAACATGACTGATTACACTTTCCATTATGCAAGCTAGTCTGCACAGCACATTTTCATGAATTTAAAAAGATTGTAATGATTCCTTTATTTATGCATTTATTTATTTATTTTTGGATGGGAGTTCATAGGCCAGAATGTGTTCAACATATTTTCATGTTTGAAATAAGGCCCAAATATTAATAAACATTTAGCTTTTTGGTGGGCATAGACGGGCAACCAAAGATGGGCAAGCAAAGATGACAATTTCCTACTAGCACAATGTGAAAAAGTTTGCCGAGCTCTGTTCTAACATTAAAAACGCGCAGACGAATAAGTCTGAAAGTCGATAAGTTCTGAACTTAGAGCAGGTTTGCTTTGTCCTCCAGGGCCGACAGCTGGACATCTGAAGCGCTTGGAGAGGCTCGGAAACATTCAGGAACAAATCTGTTCAGTGTGTCCGGCCCCACTCAAAGCGGTTGGAGCAGCCCAAACTGTGTCTGGTCTAATTAATTACGCAAAGGCAGCAACAAATTCTGACAGAATCTCTGCTATGACGTGTGTGTGGGAGGGGCGGAATAGTGGGGACAAAACATACAGGGTAGCATGAGATAGGGAACAAGCTCTGTTTATATGTGTAAAAATTACCTACTTTTGCACAACTTGTATTAGATCAATGTATTAGAGAAATTAAAACAGTCCTCGGAGAATGCAGACCAGTATGGTTCCTTGTCATAATACCCACATTGGCAGACAAAGAGACAGACAGACAAACCAGCATGGTTGAAAACACATCCTCTGGCTGTGATAACCAATGCTGGTTAAAGCAGAACCTTTACTAGTGGAGTTAATAAATAGACGATTAGATTAGACGATTAGAACGATTGCAAGCATGTAATAGTCAGAAAATAGCCAAAAGATCAGAATGTTGCCCACCTTGGTTTAGTTAAAAAACTTGAAATAACTACTGTGGTATGCAAACAGTGGAGATGCAGAATGTATGCATAGCTGTGTAGTTGGCAACAGTTATCGAACAGGGAAGATGACAGCCAATAGATTAGGTGTCTGTCGGCTGTTGGCTTGAGTCTGGATGGCGTGTACAGTCCCTAAAGCTAGAACCTGTGTTTGGTTAGGCAACTACTGCACTTAATCATAGTCATGACATAACATATCCACACATTATCTTCATTAATTTAACATTGTATTGGGCTTCTAGCCTACATTTTACAGTGTGCATATCAATGAGTAATGCCCGAAAACCTACATGGAATAGCATTTAATGTCAGCTCATCCACAATCAACTGACCTTCTGACAAACTTCCATTAGAGGCATTTAATTAGTAATTTGTATAATGTCTGGTAAACACATAAACACAAAAATAAATAAACATATGTTGTCTAAAACCTAAAAGTAGTCCAAAGGGAGACTCAAGGGCTCATGATCAGTTTGTGGCATTCAAAACAGATCTCAACCCACAACTTTGATCCTATTTGGCACTTCAGATGGAAAAAAAGGATGGAATAACAGAACCCTGCAAAGCTCCTAGTTTTTCATCTTTTATAACCTATAACCTATAATCTGGCCTGGAAAGGGAGGGACAGACAGAGAAAGAGAGAGAGAGAGAGAGAGAGAGAGAGAGAGAGAGGGAGAGAGAGAAAGAATGCTCTTCACTCGGTTATGACTGATGTCAATGTGAGGGAATGCATTCAGCGGCTGCGGCAATTCACTTGCCGGGACATTCACTCTCTCTCTCGCTCGCTTGTGGGAGTACTGGCTCTGATTCACGAGCCGATTTGCTTGAACACTTTTGTTTTCCCTTGTAGGCAAACAGACACATGTTGACTAATCGCTTTCCCTTTTGTCTCCCACTCTCAGCCAAAACAAAGAAAAAAATATAACAAGACGTGCATTCAAATAAGGGGCCCATTGTGCATGTTTTTGTGTCTCTTCTCTCTAAGCCTCTTACCAAATTGACAATTTTGAATGAAAAATGAATCCATAAAATGAAGCCATTTTCTCCTTTATTGACACAGAAAATTCAGGGATTATCGATCAGGCATGTATCACAATGACGTGAAAGTTGCACAAAACGAAGAAAACATTCAGCCGCCATTCTATTTGAGGAGAGAATACATCATGTTCTAATTACATTATAAATCTGATTATATGCTCCGGAGATATGACATGCTTAACAGCCTACTTCATGTACCCAGGGCTAGAACATCAACTACATTCTGACGGAACAATCCAGAGCGAATGAGTCCACAAGTGGAACTGACATTATGGATTGAGGCTATTACTTTTAATAAAGTGATAGTGGGGATAATGTGCTGCTATGAATGAGCCACTGCTCTTTTGGTGGTCACAGAGCTTATTGTTCTTAGTCAAGCGTCTCACAGCAGCAGAAGCAAGTGTGCGTTCTTAAACACAGCCGCCGAGTTGCCTCTGATTACTTGTTGTCTTGAATTGCCTTAATCAAAATAACAGGATACACATTACATCTAAATTACTAGGGTCACTTAAAGTCATTTACAAAGAATGGATATTGAAAAACATTTTTTTTTTCTGAGAGTGGTTTATTTTGCTGTTGCCTTCTTTTCTTGCTCTTGTTTTTATTGTTGTTGTTGTTCATGATGCTAGGCATTTTCTGTAATCATGCCCGTATTGTTTCTGAAGCGCCACTGATTCATTCCTCATAATTGCAGCATGTGAGAGACAGGGGACTCTGTGCAATACCTGGACGTGCATATGGCAGCAGACAGATGGAGAGAGGTCTGTGTTGTCCAAGAGGTTGATTTTTAGTTGGACCTACAACAAGGCGTCTGTTTGATTGCAGACATTGTATGTCTGTGTGTCTGGGAGAAAGGCTCCTCTTGGAGTGCTATCAAGAGCCCCCCCACCCCCCTCTACTTCAGCACCCCTTTCCACTGACTCCTTTCATTATTTTCCTATTATGACTTACAACAAGGTTTCAGTTTCAACATCTTTTTTTTTTCCTTTCTTTAGGTTCAATGCAGAGACTCAACTTGGCAAGAGCGACTCAGCTGGGGCTGCTAAACACAGTCTGGTGGCCCGTTTAATATCAATGCTTGTGAAGTGAATTTCTGGTCACCAAGGCACCCATCACACACAAACTCTATCTTTCCGAATTACCATTGTTCCACATTTCCACTGCATACTAGTAAAGAATAGCCAAATCGAATGGTTATAATTTTGGGGGGTTTTGTATTTTAATGTTCACACAAGTAGAAGATAACAAACACACACACACACACACACACACACACACACACACACACACACGCCTATCAGCCTTGTTTGAGGCTCCCAAGCACCAAACAGTGCAATCAAACAATGTGCATCCCCTGCTCGAGACACAATTAATTGAACAAATAACAAAGCCTGAGTGTGTGCTAGGGTAAATGGCATTCGCCAGGAGACAAAAGGGAAAGGCAAAGACAAAAACCAGCACATTTGGCCTAAGCTGTACCAATTAGAAAAGAGCGCTTGCTTTTCCTCGTGTTTTTATTTGTTATTTTGAGGGCCAGTTGCTCGACAGGCTGTTCAGATGCTGATTACAACCAACAAATGAAACAGCACAGTCTCCATAAGTTATGTGGTTAGTTCTACCACAACATCAAAGACATACGTCACAGAAAATCTTCAACCAAACATGGAAAAAAAGCTACTGAGGCCCTAACGTTAGTTTTGTTTTTGGGCATACCTGCATTGCAAAATCATTGGCTGCCGCCAGGGTCCATCTAGGTTTCTAGGGTAGAGTTTGTCTTTTATATGTGAAGAATCAGTTGCTCATTGGTGCTCTTTGTTGTGAGGCGCTATGCGACATGTCTTTTGTAAAATGTGCTACACAAATAAAATTGAATTGAATTGAACTGAATCATTGACCGCAGAACTAAACATGTAAAGCCAGAGTTGGTGAACACATACAATACACCAGCACACAAACCACTCATACCTTGCCAAGATAAATCAAAAGCTCTTTATCCTTGGGCTATCATTAAAAACATGTCCAAAAGGCAGCATACAAATAACATACAGGCAACAGTCTTTGCATGACAAAACATATGTGGTGTAATAGCAAACAACTGCAGGCCTCAGTGTGTTCAATTTGCCTCATGCTGCTGAACAGAAGCAACAGAGAGCATATGGGAGCAATCAACAAATGAGTGAGGACAAAACCCGTCTGTCGCTGTCACCACTTACAGCAGAATGAGTTAGCGGAGAGGCGGCGGTGCTAACAGCGCTAAAACTTAGCTGCTACGGATCAGAGGCGGTGATGTCAACCCCAGCAACTGGGGTACACTGTGCAGATTGCGAGCGCGGTGGGTGGGCGATGGCTAAAACCGAGGGCTCCGCTACAGTCTGTTAGCACCTGATCTGTGTCCAACCGATGCAGGACAGATTCTATTTAATGCCTCCATTCCTTTGTGGTGTGTCTCCAATGGCTCACATCGTTTTCAGTGGGTTTACATTCAGTGGTCAGAAGGGAAATTAATGAAATAAAACGAGAGAAATATGAAATTGTTTAACTGTAACTGTTACAGTAAGAAGCAGTTGGACTTTCTCAAAGCAGCCAACTGCAGCATGCTGGTGGTAAACTCCTAAGTATTTATTTCTGTAAAACATCTTAATTTATAAACCAGACACCAGAAACACATAACTCTACACACGTGAGGGCATTGCCAGCAGTTTATCTCTTATAATGATATATTTACACATTATTTGCAAAAACTATTAAAGTATTTTATAATTAAAGGTGCTCTATGAGATGTTGCAGGATTTTAGATCGATTTCATTTGTATCTCAAATCGTAGGCATCTCCCCTTGATCGGCTAGCTTTCTGCCCCCTAAATACACTATGAAAAACCCCGATCTCGAACATCAACACAGGGGCAGTAATACTTAAACAAACACTCAAACAAACCTAAACACAACAAACCATGGCCAACCAATCGACAATAAAGTTGGTAGGTACGCGGATTAACTCCCACCCCATCTTGTTGCCGATTGGTTTGTCGTTGTTTGTTATGTGTAGGTGCACATCCCCCTATCGCTAGAGTTTGTTTGAGCACCACTCAGGTTTGAGTTATTACAGCCCCTGTATTGTCGTTCGAGACCAGGGTTTTTTCATAGTGTATTCAGGGGACAGGAAGATAGCCAATCAAGGGGAGATACCTACGATTTGAGATAAAAATGAAATCGTGCTAAGATCCAGCAACATCTCATAGAGCACCTTTAAATGAAAAGTGAAAAAAAATATGATTAAATCTTTATGATCTGCTCTAAGCTTATGTATGAGGCATCATTTTTCCTACGCCTCTCTCATACCTCAATAAAGTTCCCTTACTGACTGTTGCTGCTCCCAGATGCTCACGAAGATCTGTAACCATGCATTTCAGTGGCTCAGAGGAGAGGCCCTCTATCAACACAAACATCAGAGGCGGACAACACTGTGGGACATCCCTTGCGGGGCAGATCCGAAATCCTGATTGCAGGCCCACTCCGCTGTTACATCCCTCCAGCAAGCTTATTTCTCTCCTGCTCTCTCCCTCTCCGCGGAGGCATGATGGGACTTGAGGAGGCGCAGAGGACTGTGGCTATTCATGGTGGGTGGAGGCGCCTCTTCCTTTGGCTTCCCATTTCATTACCCCTTATCTCCAATTGCCAATCCCTCTTCACGTCCCAGTGCTTTAAAAGAAAGAGACCACACTGGGTTGGCCCGATCGCATCGACACTCTTAAGCCTCTGCTGACGGCTTTGGCGGCTGCTGCTAAGCTCGGGAGACGCAACAGGGCCTTTGTTACTCTGACAAACACAGCACATCAGGCACAGCAGTGTGGCAAATGAACAGGGGCAAAAGCCACTTCATTTCAGTCGCATTGGGCCAACATCGCGCACGCTGACACATAGAGGCTAAACTGCTGGGACAGGCCCATAAGGAAGCTGGAAAAGGAGGGGAGGAGGGAGACGTCTTTCGACACCATCAGAGTCTAACTGAGCTGAGCTCGCCCTCATAAATAAAACATGGGCAGAGGGCCCCACCTCGGCACTGATTCATACAGACAGGCTGCCTGGTGTCATCTCCCCCTCTTTGCTTCTCCCTGATGCTAATTATGTTGTTAGCAGGGTGTGCAGGGAACAATATAAAAAAGCTAGGTGGGAATTCCACTAAACAACCTTCTCAACTCCCTATCACATGGTACCAGAGAGACCATTAAATGTAGGTCAACTGCTTCTCGGGCCCCACTGACGCACCTAAGGGAGATTATAGATCCAGCCATTAAGATAATGGACCATTAAGCTTATTTAACATTTAAATGTGTTACTTCATGTGTAAAACTAAACTCTGCCTTGTGGAAGCCTCTTTTAGGCTCTGGACATGACAGGACAAAATTCTATTATGCCACAGAGTGGAATTAGTGTGCATGAGGGAAATTTGACAAAAACAGCAGTGTAGGACAGGTGTCCACAACCAAGACTACATCCCACACATCCCAAATATTATACCATGCATATTTTATACTTCTAGGAACTGTTATTTGATCTGGCATGCTCTCCAAATTAATCTCTGAACATAAATGTTAAGGGCAAAAAAGCTTTCACATGCTAGTCATCTGATGAATCTTTCCAAAGAAGCACCTGTGAGAGCCGTGGGCTGGCTTACTAAACAGGGACTGATAACCAATGAGTGGGGTAATTAGAGGCTCCACGCCGACAGGAAAGGTCGTGAGCGCCGTGCAAATGGAGGGAAAGACAAACATCTTGTTCTTAGATCAATCAGGGTGACAGAAATAGACTGGATGGGTTCACTGTCCCTGTTTAGAAGCCATAACTCCTTCCACCTGAGTAATTGAACTCAGTTGATGACAGATGGGTGGACAACGGGAGCCATAGCCATTTAACTACAGGAGTAGGTAGACCACTTACCTTAGTCACACAGTTGGTCGACAGTCATTACCATTACATACACAAATCCTGCCTCTTTTCTCAAATGTGACCTGCTAGTGGTGTACATACCTATGGTGATATTATCAAACACAGAGTGAATTGGTTGGAGTGAAAGAACCAAATAGTTCTTTAATTTACGCTGTATTCAACATCTCGCTATTATTCAATTCAAACCAGCCATTCAGTAAAAAAGCCAAGATTGGTCATGTACCCCCAAGCAGACAGTGGTATGTAACAAAGCAACTTGACACGTTTAACTGTGTCCACTGAGTGATTATGTGTGTGTGTGTGTGTGTGTATGTGTGTGTGTCAATGTACCTGTCTTGAGAGTGAATGACTAGGTTACCCTAGGGAGGAAAGGCTTGGCAGAAAGCAAGGGAAAGGGGGAGTGGCGAAGGGGTTGGCATGAGGGTGGGGGGCGGATAGCAAGTCAGACCCGACACAGGACCTCTCCATTAGCTCATTGACAAAGGCCCCAGCAGCAGAGAGAGAGAGGAGAAAGAGAAAGAAAAAAAAGGAAAAGAGCGGAAGAGCCCTCTGACAAAGGTGAAAGAGAGAGAGAGAGAGAGAGAGATGACGAGAAATGAAAGGAGTGAGAGATACCCCAAGGCCGCTTGCGGTTTCATTACAGACAGCAGAGTGCACCGTCTGTCTTATATCCATCTGCCGCCCTCCTCTCATCCGTCCTCCTCCTCTTCTGCTGCCAGCCTCTCGTTTCAATTACCTCCCCCCTGATCTTTCACCCGCCACCCCATGTGTGTCTCCTACCTGAGCCCCCACCTTCACACACACCCCCACCCCCCCAGCTCACACACCTTTGCCCAGCCTCCACCCATCTGCCCCACTTTCTCTGTCAATCTTTCATTTACCTTTTCAAATCCCCCTTTTTTCTCCACATGCCTGTCTCTTTCATGGTGGAATATAAACTGCAAAGAAATAGAAAGGAAAGACAGATAGAGTAAGAGAGAGAGAGGCAGAGAGAGACTGTGAATATGAGAGGGAGAGGGAGAAGGGTTGTGTGTGTGTGTGTGTGTAAAAGAGAGACAGTCTTGGTAATCCCAGCTAATGCCAATCTGGCTGTGCGGAAGGATTTGCACTCGACAGAGAGCTCAATAAAACATAACACCCCTCTCAGGCGTTTTATGTGCTCTTCAGCACAATGAGCTCCAAAGGAAAAGCACAAGTTTGCACT
>JAGFZM010000052.1:2129149-2146649 GCA_017657215.1 Limnothrissa miodon | reverse complement strand
ACGCAGAATCTTTTGTTTTTCAGACAACTTCAAAATGAGCTAATGTATAAACTTAATGCGTAAATCTTCCTTCATTTACTGCATATTCAAACAAACTAACCCTAACTAACTATGTCAACAATAAAAAATAACTTTCATAATTAAATAAAATATAATAATATTTAGGATGTCTTTGAAGGTGCGGGGCCAGGACCACAGACCTGACACAAAAAGGAGGATATAGGGTATTTGAAGCGAAAATATACAAAAACACCCTAAAATGGAAATAAATGAATAAACCTTGAAATGTCTTGAAATACCTGTAGCAAGCATAACCTGCAGAGTTAGGCAGTTTACAGTGAGGGAGACTACATCAACCAACCAACACAAGAGTGACCCTTGACCCCAACCCCCTGAAGGAATCAAGGAATCAAAACAAAAGGCTATATTTATTACCTACCTAAAATGTTAATAATTTCAAAACGTTTACAAGGACCAGGCACGACTGTTTCAGAAACTGTCAATTTAAGAAATTATCGGTTTAAAATACAAGGCACAAGTATCAGGCCTATATAATTTCAATGGAAAATATTATTAGGGCTTGCCAAAGTTACATTAAAATCACAAGACAGTTGCATTAAGGCCCAGAAGTTCGCTATGGAAAAAGGATTGTGTTTAAAACTCGTGCTGTTTATTCACCGTTAACCGTCAATCGCTGCCACTGCTTTCTTGCTTGGCAATATCAGCCGCCGAAATGGGAAATGCTACCCTAGTGGTAGGCTATTGCAGACAGCAGTGTTGCGCCTGAGGGCATTCACGTGGTTATAATTTAGGTGGACGTGAACTAAACAAACTAACATTATATTAATGCCTGATGAATGATACTGTGATCACGTTCGTTTTTAAAATTTTGAACTATTTACTGAACTAGCAGCTAGTTCATGTTGAACTTTCCCAACACTGAAAATTGTTCTAGTCTTGTCTTAGGCTAATGTTGACAGGTAGTGTAATCGCTCAAATGACCCTTTGTTTATAGAATCCAGACAAGAACTATCTGTCTGACTTTACTGAAACAGAAAAACTGCGCTCACATTTCTCGCAAACGAAATCGAAATCTAGAAGCTGCTTACAGGTGGATAACGTTAGCCAGGCTACATTAAATTTATTGACTGACTACTCTAGCACACATGACCGGGATCCTAATAGACGTGTTAATAATGTAACGTAACATAATTTTAAGTAACACTGGACAAAGTAACATAACGCCTGCTGTCTACCGGTAGCCTACTTGAAATAAATGTTGCTCATCAGCTGACCAACACAACAAGCAGGCGAGGCGGAGCATAGTCCAATCAGAACCCACAACCAGACCTGAGAGTGGGCTGGGGGAAACGCTAGTGAGTGTACAAGTGGAACTGCGCTCCAGACGCAAAGACTCAGCGGAGAAATGTCTTGAAATATGTTCCCGTTTAGATTTTTTTCATTGTCCCGGAATTGTCCCAGATTTGATAACTTTGTGTCCCAGTGACATTTTTTATAGTCCCCGGGACATCGGGACATCGTTAGTTTCGAGCCCTGCCCATGGCCACAGAAACCTCTGTCTCAGGAGTGGGACCTTCTGCATTGTTCATAGTGGAGACTGAGAACTTTTATGGATGATTGTTTAATCTTGTTTAGAACTTTTTAATTTTTTTTTTAAATAGTGCTTTGGACCAGTGCAATCTTTGGGATTTGGGGTCATTCACTCATCCACTTATATTTTTTCTGTTAGCCACAAAAAAAGCATTGTCCATTTTCTTTAACTACGATGAATTGCAAAAGCTTCTAAAACAGTCTTGTGTTGAACACAGTTCCTTCCTCGGTCCCTCATAAACAAATATAAACACACACACACACACACACACACACACAAGCAAAGACAGATATTCAGCAGTATAGCAGGTGAAAGGTAAACAAATGCTCTCCAACACTGAATCTAATTTCACTGCCTCTTGCATTTCACACAATTTTAAAATGTCACAGTTGACAGGATAAGAGGTAAACACAATGCAGCCTACCATGAAACCCCTATTGTGCTTAATAGGGAAAGAAACACATTACATGGTCAGACTGAGGTTCTGGTGGTAACCTCACTTTTGTCCAAAATTCCCAAAAGAATGTTTGGTTCATGCTTTTCATTCCTCTCCAAGTTGCCATGATGGATTGTTTTTTTTCAGTGTGAACAGGTCATTCAATTCTTTATGTTTATTTTATGTTTATTCCCTCTATCTAGTATGTTTTGAATTACAGTAGTTCCTGGAAGGTGAAGGATATCAAGACAACAGCATCTTGTCCCCCAGCAATGCTGAGTCAAATAAACAATGCTTTTAGTCAGTAGTCATGAGTCTTGCCTTGCATGAGAGAAAATATTTCTTGCTCTCATCAGCTGTGTCTACCGTACATCATCCACGAACACTAAGCAGTAATTATCTGTACTAATCTACACTTGGAATCTCTCTCAAAATTCACAGTCGCACACGCCAACAAAGGTTAGCGATATGAGCCAAGTTATCTGACACAAGCAACGTTCAGAGAAGGTATAGTCTACCTGATGGCTTGCTACTAACACACACACGCACACAAACAATTACACACTCAAGCACACATAATGCACACATATTGTGCACACTTATAGACATATACAGACACGCACGCATGCACTCACACAGACACACACAAATGGACTCAAATGGATTTATCATGTTCTGCAGTCTCTTTTCTCCCACCCACATCTCCATTCTCTGAAGTGTACTCCAATTCACTGCATCCCACCCCCACCCCCACCCTGCATCTTTGCCTTCTCCACTTATACCTCCAACACCGATGACCCAACAAATTTCACATGACCTGAGAAGTTAAAGCTACTAAGCAATGCACTCAAACCTCCCACCTCAAACCTTCTGATCCGCCACAATTTTGACCCCTACTCCCCCCAGCCACAAAGGCACTTTAGAGTTCAATTAATTACTAAAAAAATTTAAAAAATCCAATCAGTGTTAGACTTGACTAGGGTATTCTAGGCCCCAGAGGACGAGCCGTCAACTGCTTTTATGGCAATCCTTTCAATTAGTCGCAGATTATCACCTCCGGGAGATTAAAAGGTGCTTCCATTTACGCAGGCCATTACCACCACATTTCCCCAGCAGTCACACAACACACAGTGCAGGGCCTACAGGTGTGCAATATTTAACCCACTCAGGCTCAGCTGCCTATCATGTATTTCTCCATATGTTTGCTACTGAGATGTCTCGCGGCGATTTGCTTAAGGAGGCCGGAACTATCATTACGGCACATTAGCACAGCACTCAGAGAGATGCATATGGAATAGGTGTAGGCCGCGTGTCGGAGGCTGAAAACTGGGAGATTAATTATTCATTTGACATTAACACATCATTTGTTAACATTTACAGAGAGCCTCTGGCAATTTTTTTTTCACCACTCAATTGAAAAGACATCTCATTATGAAAGTCATTATCCACTTTAATTAGGTCAGACATTTTGAGATCACTGCACGGTAAATTATGTTGACCATACCAAACCGGTGGCACTCCCAATCTTTATTAATTAACGCTTTGGTTAAGGTTAATCATCTTGTCCACATGTCCTTAACATGTGGTTGGAGGCATATTACATGCTCACAGTTAGTCACCCAATTAAGTCCTGGAAAACCACATCAAACTCCTGCAAACATAATATTACAAACATGTCACAGATTTCAAAATACCCTTTCATAATTGATCATCACAGACATCAATGCTGGTAAAACAAGTAATAACATGACAAATTTAATAGAGCATCAACAATTCAGAAAACACTGAAAACAGTATAATGGTGATCAGTCAATCCCATGCTATGGGATGAACGGTTACACATAAGTTAAAAGAGACGCGTTCATCGTTGCTAAGCAATGAAGAGCTTCCTGGTGAGATAAATTGTGAGAAATTTCGGATCCCTCAGGAGCTAGCCTGTCTCACTTAGAAAAAAAAACATTGGTCAGAGAAGTACTCATTTATGTGGTCACAGAAGGCCAGTGTTAGGTAGAACACTCACCAGAATTGGGACACAGCCAAGTTATTAGTTAAATAAGCTGCATAAAAAAAACACCAGAAATAGACATACAAAGACGTCCCCTATCAAATACATGACAGGAAAAGTAGGAGGTGATGGCTTGGTGAAGACTTTGCCAACCAAACAATTAACCCCATCGGCCACATCATCAACCCAGCAGATGAGATGGGAAGGCTGAGAGAAGAGAATAGTTTAGCGCCAGCTAAGCATCAGCCGCGCAGCGTGTCCCAACCTTAAATTATCCCCCGCTAATGACAGGGCTGGAGTCTGGAAATGAGTGGATACCAAGAGCAACGGAGCGCACAAATTAATTTGTGTCTGTTCATTTACAGGGCAAAGCTGAGCGGGGGTGGGGGTAGGGCTGTTAACAGAGTCTCGAACAAGGGCTTCCAGCAAAGCAGACACTGTACAGGGGGAAAAGGATCAGACTGCATGACAGACATTAATGCTCGGTCTCCGCCTGAGCAAAACCCAAGCAAGCATCGTCTGATCGAAATCTGCTTTTTAGAGAGGGAATTAGAGGAGGGTGGGGGTTCAGTGATGGCAATCTCATCCGTCAAAACCAAATAAATAAATCTCACATCAAAGATAACTTGTACAGTGAAATAACCGGGTTTCCATTCAAGTTATTGGAAGAGTTTCAGCAAAACCATGAGGATTTGACCAAAAGAAAAGTGTCTGTGAATGCTTTCATCGGCTGAATTAAAAATGGATTCTGAGCAGGAGTCCCTAACAGCTGGGGGGGGGGGGGTTAAATGTCCTGAGGAGAGCAGTTTTTATGCAAACACATTACAGAATCACTTACGATTTCATGCTGACATGACTGAGCCCAGTTTCATTGACATAGATCACATTTCCCACTATCTGACCTACACCATTTCATTTCCCTCACTTAACTTTGGATGGGATCTGATCAAACCTAAGCCTTTATTATCCTCTTTGGATGTCAAAAACTCTGTAACAATAGCTGAAGCAGATAACCAAAACTGCAGCGCGCAGGACCTAGTGTGAACTACGGCTCAGTCAAGCATAGAAACCAACCAACCAAAACACAAGAAAACAAACAAACAGATGTCCAGCCAAATGAGCATCCACTCTTGGACTAGGTGAACCCCTGGCAATCCAGAGCTCGTTGGGGCGTCTGGTTGTAGCCAAGCTGAAGGCATTCGGAGCGGCTCAATCCATCAGGCCTGTCAAAACAGCTAAGCAAAGACCGCGCAGAAACAACACATCATTAGACGTGACAGGCAGTTATTCGCGCATAACTCAGACTCGGTCGCTGTGTGACTGGCTTACTGCTTTACACCTTCAACCAGTGATTTACATTTACACTTAGTGATTTAAGGGTACCCTCAGTGGCACGCATCAATATCAATTACGGTTGCTATGACAGGCGTTTAGATGGGCTGAGGTAAGAAAACAAACTAAAACGTCCGATGTTATTTATTCAGTTTACAATCCAGGTATGTAACTCAATTTAGCTAAGAGGCTCAAAGAGTTTGCTCTTTTACGTCTATGTTTGAGTGTGTGCATGTGTGTGTGTGTGTGTGTGTGTGTGTGTGTGTGAGAGAGAGAGAGAGAGAGAAGGAGAGGAGTTGAAAGTTAGTGTAAAAGTGAGTGAGGGACTGAAGTTAAGGGTGCATGATGTGAAAGTGGCAAAACAACACAGACAGAAACCTGAGTCAAGCCATGCGTCAGTCTGTTTGCTGTCTCCCCCCATCTGGCTGGCCCAGGTTATCCCCCTGTCACTTCCACCGCTGTGGGGGCAAGGCATGGCTCGAGCAGCTCTGAAAGGCCATGCTTCGGGCTCTTTGTCATGCAAAGCAGCTAAAGATCATCCGACAAAGCAAAGGGGAGAATAAGATAGACATTCCTCTCTCTCTCTCTCTCTCTCTCTCTCTCTCTCTCTCTCTCTCTTTCCTAAGGATGGACAATGGAGGACAAATGGAGGAATATGAAATGTCACCCAGAGAGCGTTTTCACGACTAAGTGTCTGAAGAGGTCGGGTGTCTCTGATGCACAGCCTCATTATGCGGCTAAATCACACAAACCGAGCAGGCTCCATCCAGAGGGAGAGCAAGGCCAAGAAGAGAACAAGTAAAGAGAGAGAGAGAGAGAGAGAGAGAGAGAGAGAGAGAGAGAGATAGAGAGAAACATAAGTCAAGAGAGACAAGCAGATAGACGAAGAATGAGAGAGAGAGAGAGAGAGATCAGATTTGAGGCACGGACATCCAGAACGGTGAGGTGATATTCCGATAGTGTTGGCAGTGGGACGAGGCTGAAATGGGTCACAGGGTGAAGTCCGACCAGCTGGAAGAGCAGCAGCAGCAGAGAGCACAGGGCGCAGGCAGTAGGGCATGCAGGCATCCGTCCTCTCAATATACTCTGAGTGATGCAAGAGCAAAGATCCAATGCCTGGATGGAACTTGGCAGCTCTCACTCAGCCACACACACAGACACACACACACACACACACAGGATTCGCCACACAGGCTTCGAGGCGCTAATCTAATACAGACATGGCTGAAGTTCCTTACATTCTCAAGGCTGTGTAGCGTTAACTCTTACACAGAATCCCTCACCCACATAAGTCTTAGCCTTGCTCCTTTTCCGCCTTCTTTATCGCTCATGTTCACATGTTCATAGTGTTTGTCTGTGCGTGCATGTGTGTGTGTGTGTGTGTATATGTGTGTGTGTGTGTGTGTGTGTGTGTGTGTGTGTCTGTGCAAGTATGTGTGTTTGAGTGCATGTGTGTACACGTGAAGGGGAAATTCTAATGCTGATCGCCATTATTGCAAACAACAAAAGAAGAGAGTTCCATCACGCAGACAATTGAATGCATTTCTGGTTTCTCTCTCTCTTTCTCTCTCTCTCTTGCTCCTTTTCTCTCTCACTGATGCTTCCATCTCAGGCACTTCAGAACATGGCATAAATCAATCATCTGCAAGGAACTAAGAAGCCACTTGCGCGTGCTGCCAAATTAGGCTGTGTGTAAAACCCATCCACCATGTCAGACAAGTGTTTCCCATGAATCATTTAGCATAATCATGCCACAACTGTTCTTCTCCATTGCATGTTACCACAACGACATGGCTCTCCACTGAACCGCTGGAAGGGGAAATGAATTGTGCACAAAAAGAATATGCTCAGCAACACACAAACACACACACACATGCATACGCACAGACACACACACACACACAGATACACAGAGAGACGGCTGAGATTTGTTACACACCAAAGCCCAGAAAATATTCATGATTCTTGCAGCTCCCAGCAGCGCTCCTTCTCGTATGCAGTCAAGCTAACTAGTTGCATTGCCAGCCTGTGATTCCACATTACACGCGGCGCTGCCAAGAACAGATGCATTTCCCTTGCAAAGCAGGTCTCAACCCCCAGATGAAAGGGCTACGGATGACACGAAACACACTCAAACATTTGCCGTTTCTGTTTCTGGCTTTTGGCACATTTGACCTTCCCAATGTCATCTTTAAAGAAATGTTTTCTCTGTCCTCAAACATATTCTCAATGTTTTCCTACCCTTTCTCTCTCGCGCTATTTCTACCTCTAGTACACACAAGCACACACACACACACACACACACACACAAACACATTTTTAAAGTCACTCTGCATCCTAGCTTTAGTTAGTTAGTTAGATCAGTGTTTCATCCTATTACAGAGCAACATACAACAAACAATACCTTAATGAAAAGCAGTTAAATGAGCAATGCAAAGGCATAGTCCAGGCCTTGATATATGGTACAGAGTAAAAGCTCAAAAGAAAAACCTGAAAAGAACTACAGTGACATTGGGAGATATGCTCTTTAAATATGACCACCAGTAACATAAAAACAACATTCACAATAACTTGACAAAATGTACCTATTTCACAATAGGGAAAAAACCTCAGTGAGACATTCAACTTCAAATAAAACTGTTGCCCTCCTGCAAATTTCTAAAAGTAACCAAACAAAACAACAAGAGGATGTAAGTGAAGTGGCCTGTGGCTAGCCTTAAGAGCACGCCAATCACTTTTAAAGGCTCTCATTAAAGCCATCAGCGAGGCCATCGCCCGCACACAAAACAAGGTGATGACCTCATTATGAGGAGAAGCCACTCCAGCAAAATGGCTCCTGTGAGCGAAGACTATAAACAGCCAATTTACAGTGCTCAGCAATTACCCAATCAATCCACTGATGCGGTAATTAGGTCTATATAACATATGGCGAGTTAGCGCATCTCTCTCTCTCTCACGGCTGGTGTTCCAGGGCATTTGAAGGGATTCATGTCATGTAATCGTGCTAAGGTTGTGCACAGCGGGGTTTAATTATACACATTTAGTCTTTCACATGTTAATGACTTACAATACTGTAAGAAAGCATCAGGCTCAATCTGAAGCCTAAACTAAAATTGTATAGCAAAGGGCAAGTTACCTTGCAGATGATGCATCAACATGATTTACAAAAGGTATTTGTATTTTGCTCCTCATCCCACGTGCCATATGAATAGCTGATAAAAGCCAGCACCTTGATGTAATGTTTAATCATCATTAAAAGCTGTTCTGTCTAAAGTCACTCTAAACACACAGATTGAAACACTCACACACACACACACACACACAGATAACACTACCAATGACAATGTTTGCACACTTTAACCAGTGTGTTTGTGTGTGTGTGTGACAGATTTAGGCGGTGAATATGCTTAGCACTATAAAGTGGGTGACCCACGTGTGAAAGTGCTGTGCTCTTGCTAGGCTGCAAGAAGGACTAGGGTTAGGGTTAGGGCTAGAGTGCTTACACGGCTGAGTAGATCATATTCACATTCATGGGTCACAATACAGTGCCCTGTAATGGTTAATAGCCTCGAGGGCCAATATTTATCAAAGGCCTGTGTGTCTTTGTGCTGGTAGTTGGCATTTCACAAATGCAAGAGATCGACCTGTCAAAAGTTTCCAGTTGCTTTAATGAAACTTGTCTCTCAAAGGTATTTAAACTACATACACGTGATGATATTTTTTATTATCTTTAATGTGATACTAAAGTGAAGAGATGTTATGACTTCATTCGATTTTATTGCAATAATTACCACTGCACAAGCACACCACATTCATATTGGTTTTGTCAGAGCACTTTTTGGTGCTTGAGGTTAATTTGATTTTCAGGATGAACAATAAGCTCAACTTTTCTATTAATATTGTGCTGAAAGGTCATGCACATTTCAACAATTTTATCTCTTACTGATAGCATTTGGTAATTGTTCTACGATTCAGTGTCAAATAAACAATGAAAATTAATAAATAAAGTGCAGCCATGGAACGGAAAATATAGATAAGAAAATCTGATAACATGAAAGGATAACATAATGACTTAGCCTGGCTGTTGCACAAAGCTTGTAAATGACGTTTGTTCTAGCACAGACACCATGCACAAGGAACTTATTAGATTGCTTCCCAGGCCTTTTTTTGTCTTGTAGCAGGAACAAAGAGAGTATTTTTGAGAAAATGAAAGCTCATGTGACTATTTCATACACACATTCCACACTTCCAACAACTACGGGACCATGTGGGAAACTGAAATTTTAGAGTTATAGAAGGATTTGAGAAGAGCGTGATGACTTAATGCATTGTAAAACATGGCTTAATACATTCACAACCTGGACAGGGATTACTTGATTGTTACCGCTACCTTGCATCTTCCAATCCAGCCTGCTGTACAGTACACATACACACCCAGGCCTTGAGTGAGATAAATATCCATGCAATGGTAGAAGAATTGTGGTTACAAGGAGCTTCCTCGCTGGAGACATGGCTGCAGTCTATTAAAAGCACTGGAGAATTCAAAGTATGTTCTGATGTAGAGAAAAAGGTAGAGGCGGGCATTTTCTCTACACACTCCCTCTCTTCAGTATAGTGTACAGTATGTAAACTGGAGTCCTAAAATTAACACACCTGTTCCTCTAGGTGTTCAAGGACAGCCCTCTGGAAAAATTTCATAACATAGGACATGAGAGCAATAACAATAGGTTTTATGCCCTTCACATGACTGATTATACTGAAAGTATGAGCCAATAGAAATATATGAATGGAAATAGAAAAGTTACCCACAACGTTACACACACACACACACACACATAGGCCTATATATGTGTGTGTGTGTGTGTGTGTAACATTGTGGGTTATCTAAAAATTGTTATAAAAATATATATAATTTATCATTTTAAATGTATTTTATTAGCACTATATTAGTTTTGTAGAAATCAATACACATACCCTAAGAATGAGGGTCCATTTATAAACATAATATAGAGAAATATGCTTTAGAGTATATGTTTAACATCCAAGTGCTCCTGGTGTTTACTGATATAATCAAATTATAATCAGACTTGCAAAATATATTCCATTTGCTATCAGACACATGATAACATTTCAGATAGCTTTGTCAAGGTCAATGAAAAACTAAATGGATGTGCTTAAAAAGAAAAATCTTTAGTAAATAAACCTAGAGGAGTCCAAGCATATAAAAAGGGTCAGGCTCCACACTGCCACCTCACTCAAGGAAGACTTGAAGCAGAATAACCGTCATGAAGGCTGCCATTATCCTCTGTGCCATGCTGGCACTCTCCGAGTGCATGATCAGGTCAGTGACTTGTGTTTTTGCCATTGCTACAGTATTGCGTCCTAAGATGTCCATGCTAATTGCTGTAAGCTATCAAACAGCACCAAGGTGTTGAGGCACGGCTCCAAACTTAAGAGTGCTCCTCTCTCTGTCACAGGATCCCTCTGAACAAGGGGAAGACTGTCAGGGAGAAGATGCAGGAGAGAGGCGAGTGGGAGGAGTACAGGAAGAAATACCCCTACAACCCACTGGCCAAGTTCCAAGGATACGGCGCTGCCGGCACTGAGCAGATGACCAATGACGCTGATGTAAGTCTACAAGAAGCATGTTCACATGCAGACTAAAAAAAAATACAGGTTAACGGGTCATTGGAGTTAACTGATAATTCTTTTCCATTATCGGTTTATGAAAACTACAGTATGTTTATCATACTTACACTTAATATAATATAAATACACTGAATCCATACACCTTAATCAGGTTTGTCTCTGTATTTTATATCTGTGTCTCTGTGGGAAACACTGGCGAACATACAGTACAAGCAGGAGGAAATCTGTTAAAGCCGGGCAAGCTTGCGATTTTTCAAGTACCCGGAAAGCTTTTGTGTTTTTTTTTTTTGTTTGTTTGTTTGTTTCTGCAGCTGGCCGATGAGAAGCTGCAAGTGCCTATAGCTGCACTAGGAAATCACTAAATGGCCCAAGAGAGCCTCCATTTATCCCAGGATGAGCCAACTTAAGAAGCATGTAAACACATTGGAAGAGATTATTGCGGTTACCTGATTATTGCTAGCTATGAGTTTATAGTGATTATGTAAGCACAGCCACTCTCGCCTGAGCTGTGTTTCACACTAACGGTGGACCATGCACTTAATCAATTCATAGTGACTGAAGGACGCCCATTTGGCTTTTACTTTTTAGAAATTACATTACAGCCTTACATTGCTTTCGAGAGACCATGCCTTAAACTCCAGTTTGTCATCTCCTGTCGCTGTTATTAGGACTGCACAAGACCGAGAACATTACAATTGACACTGTTTTCTTTTCCACAGTTGTCCTACTATGGTGTGATCTCCATTGGAACCCCTCCTCAGTCTTTCTCAGTGATTTTTGACACCGGCTCCTCCAACCTCTGGGTGCCCTCTGTGTACTGCAACAGTGCTGCCTGCAGTAAGTACAGAGTGCACTTCATATACTGTCACACACAGTTTACTGCTGCTGCTGGCCATCAACACCAAAGACAGAATAACCCCCTGATATGGCAGTTGACAAATGAGAGCTGATATGATTCAATGAACTTGAATTCTCTGCCTTTTAGGCAACCACCAGCAGTTTAACCCAAGCCAGTCCTCAACCTACCAGAGTACCAGCCAATCCCTATCAATTCAATATGGAACTGGCAGTATGACTGGAATTCTGGGCTATGACACCGTCACTGTAAGTGTTGCAAAAATACAAAGTGATTCAGAATGAAACAGTATGAGAACCTACGGTATATTAAGTTCAACTAATCAAACTTCTCCAGCCAACTAAACACACAAGGTGCTTGTCCTCGCTAGGTTGGAGGTATTCAAGTGCCCAACCAGATCTTTGGACTGAGCGAGACCGAGGCTCCCTTCATGAGTAACATGGTGGCTGACGGTATCCTGGGCCTGGCCTATCAAAGCATTGCTTCATCCAATGCTCAGCCCGTCTTCGTCAACATGATCCAGCAGGGCCTGTCACAGGGTTTCTTCTCTGTCTACCTGAGCAGGTATCAACCTCTGAGTGAACTCAAACACCAAACAAACAGAAGGTCATAACACAGGTTGCAAAAAAAAAAAAACACAGGACACAGGACAAAAAAATCAAATTTGTCAAACAAGAAAAATAAACATGATCTTGTTGATCAATTTTTGTGCCAGGAAATATACAGTATCTGCCTGAAAACATTTGCACTTTTGGCATGTCTCACCTGATTCTACACAGGCTTGCTAATCTGTCACAGACATTTCAACTTTTCATAGTGTGTCTCTTGAAACCAGCTGAGGTTTTAACTTCTGCTTTCTATCTCTCAACAGCCAGGGTGGGGGCGGCAGTGAGGTTGTCTTTGGTGGATATGATTCCTCCCACTACAGCGGCAGCATTACCTGGATTCCCCTGTCTTCTGAAACTTACTATCAGATCAGTGTTGACAGGTACATCATCTAATTTCTTTGCGAATTCCATGCTCATGTCAATTCATGATAATGAATATGCTGCATGTAAATCACAACATGCTTACAAAAAGACTTTCTATGAGCCAACAGTTGCAAGAGTTACAAATACACGACTAACGAAAACTGTTAGTATTAAAAAAAAAAGCTGTTCAATGCTTTAGCCATATGTGGTTGGAGGTTTATTCAGAGTGTTTCTGCCTACAGTGTGACCATCAACGGCCAAGTTGTGGCTTGCAGTGGTGGATGTCAGGCAATCGTGGACACAGGTACCTCTATGCTCGTTGGACCCAGCAGCGACATTTCAAACCTCAACAACGCAATTGGCGCCAGTGTTGACAATTATGGTGATGTAAGTATGATCCAGAGTTGAGCACTGATTCCTGTGTCCAACTGTGCCTGCTGTGCCTTCATTTATTACTATAGCATATTACACATGTAATAGAGACCGTAACACTTCGCTAATTGTTACAGGCCAGTGTTCAGTGCAGTGAAGTTGGAAACTTGCCTAATATTGTGATCAATATCAACGGAAATGCCTTCCCTCTGCCTCCATCTGCCTATATCAGTCAGGTAAGCCCTGGTCCCGGAGCAGATGAAATAACAAATATCTTTCTACAGTATGACTGCTACAGTCAATAAATGTTTATGGAAGGATTACACAAATGCTATGGCAAAATTAATTTCTTTTCACACTGACTTTCTGAAATCCACTCTCTGCAGACTTCCTACGGCTGCAATTCTGGATTTAGCGGAAGTGGAGACAGCCTCTGGATCCTGGGTGATGTCTTCATTAGACAGTACTACACTGTCTTTGACATGGGCGGCAACTACGTCGGCCTGGCTCAGGCCGCCTAATCCACAAGCTTTGGTCCCAGCCAAATGAAACAATCACTTGTAGGTGTAATAATTGCAAGAGTGTCCACAGTGTGTCAAGCTGAATTGTGCAATTACATCCAAGCTCAGTCCTCATGACCGCTGCTATATCTCTACACTTGGTAATAAAAACAACTGAAACATTACAGTTTGGGCTAATTTTGTGATAGACATATCAGTTGCAAGTGGGGCAACTAACATTTGTTTGATTTGAATGTCTAATATGTTGGACCATGCTAGTGTGACGCATTCATAAACAAACACATGCAAATTTAATATCCATTTATATCTGAAAAGCTCTTATACATCCTAGTGAAACACACAGAGCTGCAATGCACTTTATTTAAACAAAGGAAAAAGACACCAAAGCAATCAATTGCTCTCTCTCTCTCTCTCTCTCTCTCTCTCTCTCTCTCTTTCTCTCTCTCTCTCTCCCTCTCTGTCTTTCAAACACACACAAACACAGACACACACACACACACAAATACACTTAAACTGAGGCATAGGTCTTATTTGATTGGTACAGTACTGTTGGGCGTAACACGAACCGACAGGCATACCATATCCATGTGATAACATCTCCATCTAGTTCCATTGTACATGGTCTCTAATGAATGAATTACAAAATGTAGCAGAGTGGGTACAAATCGCAGTGGGTTTTTACAATAACAGACATTGACTACAGTGTCATTGCCATTTTCTGGCAGATGGGCTGAAGTGACATGGCTAAGCATCCTTAGAGATCTTCCTGTCATCTTGATGAAAAGTCTGGATGTTTGGGGTCCAGCGGTAGGTGAGTGTCAATAGAGTGTGGTGATACGATCCACCGACGACATACAGTACTACACTATACACTGGTTACACAGGGACAAAGTCAGCTCAGTTCCAGTTCAGATGTCTCCTAACCCAGGCCATGCCAGCCACCCCCACCCCCACTCTCACCCCTACCCTCCTGGCAGGGCTCCAGGGGACAAGGCCTCATCAGACACAGGGTCATGCCTGCCTGCACCCTTCGCACCCACACACACATCAACACTCTCCCTGCTCACTCACTCTCTCTGCAGGAGCTAAATACAGAGTCAACCATACACCAACACACACACACACACACACACACACACACACACACACACACATATATATATATATATATATATATAGGTTATAGATTGTGATTAATTTAGAATATTTACTAGAATATTTTCAACCAAAATATACTAGTGTTGTAGTAGTAGTAGAAAATGCTACAGACTGTCTGTGCTGACTGGGGGGGGGGGGGGGGTATTGTGACGTAATCTGCATGATTCATTCTTATTTGCCCTAAATAAAAATAACTCATCAAAATGTTTACATAAATCACATGCATTGCATGAATCACAATGAATGCACTAATATTTGCACAACATGTACGAACGGACACGAACACACACACACACACACACATATACACACCCATACATACAAACTCAGCTTGTATTACACATTCATTTAGGAAATAAACAGAATTTTATTTTGTACGTGCTTTAAAAAACAAGACAACTGTGACGGGGTATTGAAAGTAGAACACATCAGCATTCAAAATCCACATTATGCTTGGTTTAGGGCTGTGCGATTTTGCCAAAAATCTACATTGCGATTTTTTTCAACCAATATTGCGATTGCGATTTTATTGCAATTTTTCACAATAAAAACCACAAGCACCACATGTCCCATTAATTAGCATTTTTGTACACAATCTCTAATTAAAAATAGAAAATAAACTACTCATTAATCAGCATATTTTTATTCAAGACAATATCTTGTTAGGTTGAACCCCAATCCTTGTTTAACATATGCAGAGTGGGGCTAACAATCAAGTTTATGCATTAAGTCTATGCAGTTACAAAACAAAAAAAATAATTGCGCGCCTCTGCGATTTCGAAATTGCGCTTTTCAAAATTGCGATTATATTGCAAATGCGATTAATTGTCCAGCCCTAGCTTGGTTAGGCTTCAGTTCACCCCAAGGAACTGGTTCATTGAACAGACATGAACCAACATAGGCTGGAACTAGCTCCTGCTTCTGTGTGCATTAGATACGGTAACACTAATGTGCATTATCAACACAGTCAGATGAACTATCGATCACCTATTGATATTTTTTTCAACCTCAGTGAAAAAAAAGCATAATGATATTTCTGTTATTGTGTGCTTTCATAGTGTTTGGCAATCTCTAATTGTTATCATCAGACAACTGAGAACTGCAGCCTATAAAAGAGATGATATCAAAGATAGTGTTGTTGTTTTTTTTGTTACTGGCAAAGGACATGAAATGATCAGCTTTGTTCTTTTAATAACGGTGATCTTAATGGACAAAGTAGACAAACCTGTTTTTTTTTCATAAACAAAGATAAAATATCTTGTAGTCATTCGTGCAAGTTAACTAAAAAACTGAAAATTATAAAAATGAATTGCCTCAAGGCAGTAATAAGTAGCACGTCTCACTTTCCACGCTCCAAAAAAGACCTCTCCTGTGCAGAGACAAACAAAAATTGGCTACCCAGTGGCAGGCCATTCTCAGGGTGCCCATTTCATCAAGGTTAAAATTACATCTGGAAGCAGGGATATTAAATTATTCATTAGAGGCAGGAATAGCTTTCTAATCAGCAACGTCAGGGCTGAGAAGACAAGGTAGGCCCCTCTGCAGGCGACCATCCTGTCATTTCCTCTCTCCCTCTCGCTTTCTCTCTCTCTCTCTCTCCTGTCAGTAAGCTCCTCATCCTGTCATTTCCTCCTTCTCCTCATCCTCTCTCTCTCTTCCTCTCTCTCTCTCTCTCTCTTTCTCTCTCCCTGTCTTTAAGCTTCTCTGCACCCCCACCCTCGATTCCATCAGGACTCTCCAACATGAGTGCCTGGATCCAGCTCCAGCTCAGGAGGAGAGTTGTGTATTTGGGGTGGGGGGAGAGTTGCTGAGTGGAAAAGGATTATAGAGGGCAATAATATTATGCATTGCGCTCTGTCCGCACTGATGCAATCAATGCTCCATTTCACACAGAGTCCACAGGGAGAGGGGAGAGAGGGGAGAGAGGAGAGGACAGGCGAACAGAGGAGGAGAGAAGAGTGGAGAACCAAGGAGAGGAGAAGAAAAGAGAAGAGAGCAGTTGAGAGATGGAGGCAGAGCAGAAGGGGACTCCAGGTGGAGGCCTCTGGTCTGGTGTGACTGAGGCAGCAGCAGTACTGAAGACAACAGCAGAAGCAGCTCCACAAACAGGAGCAGAGGAGCAGGGGAGCCTCCCCTGGTGCACTGGAGAGGAGAGAGAGGATGAGAAGCTCCAGCAGCTGCGCCATAGTCTGCTGCTCTAGGGTGGGGGTGGGGGTGGGGGTGGAGGTGGGGCAGGGACAGAGGCTGCTGAAGGGGCTGCCACTGGAGCAAGAGCTGTTGACAAGCAAGCAGGCACGTTCGCTGGCAAGGAAGGAGGAAGGCAGTTCTTCTATTAAAACCCATTCCTACACTGTTAGCACCCCCTCCACCCCGGCTCTTGAACTAGCGACAGCAGTGGTCTCACAAGCCTCCCCTCCCCACCCCGACAAATGGGTCCCTGTTGCCAGGAAGTCGAAGTCTGAAGAGTTTGGAGATGTAATGGCGACGAGAGAGAGCGAGAGAGAAAGAAAGAGACAGAGAGAGAGAGAGAGAGAGAGAGAGAGGAGCAGCCAGCGCTAGGGGTTCCTGCAACTCACTGACAGGAACAC
>JAGFZM010000052.1:2095721-2129139 GCA_017657215.1 Limnothrissa miodon | reverse complement strand
AAATACAACAGATATTATTCTTGTCTGTGCTGCAGCAATGACAGTCATCAACAGTTGATCTTATTCTGCTGCACACGCACTCGATACTGTGGACTACAGCAAAAGCTGTAGCCTGCACTCAATGTCACCAGTATGACTCAGCAACCATAACTTTCATCTCTCTCAGGAACAATATGCCTACCAAAGCAAACACTTCCCTTAAGGATAGAAGCAGAATATCAACTCTTTGAGCCTGTGGCACGTCATGAGTGAAATGAAGGGGTTTGAAGTCAGTATAAATGTAAAGCACCAATGGTTTTCATCTACTGTAGTGACTTAGACATGTTATGTCATGTCAAATGCCATTGTCAAGAGTCAATGTCAAGAGTCCCAGTCAAACAAACAGCAGTGAATTTTGTGTGTTTGCAAAGCCTCTCTCTTTCTGAATGTTCTCTCGTTTATCACTCATACTGTAGATGGACACAGTCATACAGATTCACAACAGAAGAGAAGGGTGGACACTGAGAGATTCAGTGTGAACGTATGTGTGTGTGTGGACATTTGTGTGTGTGTGTGTGTGTGTGTGTGTGTGTGTGAAATGCCCACCTTAGAGTTCCTGTCCCAGACACCCCAGACAGCACACACTCACAACCAAGTGTGAGGGCAAGCGGGGTGTGAGCTTAGGCACGAAAACACATTAAATCAAATTAAATCATTAACTTCACAAACAACTGAAAAAATATCCTCTTATCCCCCATATGGCATCACCACAGATTTGAAAATAAGTTTTAGTACACTAGCCTGGTACTAAAACCAGTCCTTTTGTTCTACACTGTGTTTAGTACAGAGAGTTTGGACATTCAGTAGAGTAAAAGCTGAAAATCTTTTCTCGCTGGAGGAGATTTGGTTTAAAAAGATTGGATCAGCCCTTGACTGAAAGCATTCTGGCTCTGCATTCAGTACATCTCCCCTGTTCCCTGATTGCTTCTGGTAAAAATGCCTCCGGAGACAACATGCTCAAAGCTGGGATACAATCCAGACAGGCACTGTGGAGAAGATAATTGAGCGGAAGTGCATGGCAGGGCAATTTTTACAGATGTGTGCTCACGGGCCACTGGGCCATTCTTAGAAATATGTTTGTTTGCTATGCTAACGTCACATTTAAGGTGAGCCGTCATGCAAAAATGACACCATATGTCGCCTCTTTTTTGCCATATCGTTAAATGTTAAATGTGTTCTACACTTGGCTGCAATTTAAGTGAAAGTACTAGTCTAAAATATAGATGGGTGGCATTGTAAAAGCTCAATCTTGATCTTGCTGGGGTGATACAGAGTTCTGGCACTGATGTTGAGTGCATTCTGTACCATTCTGCATGACAGCCTTGTACATCTAGACCACGTCAACGTCTACCTATCCAAAATTCAGATCGCGTATTCAACCTCACCCATCTTGTTTGTGAAAAGGGAATAAGAAGGAATTACTTTGCAGTACTTATTATGCGTTGCTTATGTGATGCATCGGACGCTTTCATGTTCTTTACATTGACATACTTTACATTTGCCTAACATTCGGCAAGTACTGTACTTTTTGCTTCATTCAATCACTATTTGGTCATGTTGATGTTACACACTGGATTCCCATTGGGTCGGCCCACATAGCTTAAACAAACTGATTTTATTCACACTTAAACATTATACATCATACATTAAACATTATAGAGGGGGTGGCTGTCTTTTAAGTCTGTGGTCTCCTTCCGATACCCCCCGGTGGGTGGATTATAAAAAAATCTGAAAAACATTTCTGACTGTAATATCACATTATCTCATGCACATCAGTATCAAGATGATTTGAAAAGGAGAAAGTGATGAACTTTGAGGACATAAAAAGAACTATCCTTGATCTGACTAGAATAAACAAGCCAGCCATTTCTTCTCTCTCTCTCTCTCTCTCTCTCTCTGTCTCTCTCTCTCTCTCTCTCTCTCTCTCTCTCTCCACCATGGCCACTTTCCTGGGTGGTATTTATATTGTTGCACATTTATTACATTGCATTGTGGCTATGTGAACTGGATGCCAGCTAAGGAAATTGCTTGAGGACATTCAACAGTGTACTCAGGGATATGTCACTGAAATGCCACCGATTCTATGCAAGTGAATAAGTAGCAAAAGCCCTGTGCGCTTGTGCAAATAAATTGTGTACTTGTACAAATGTATCTTCACAAATATGTATCTTTTTTTCCTACACTGTAAATACAAAATAAAGGTTACAAGTACACAATTTCTTAACACAGGTACACAAATCTCTTGCTACACCTCACAAATGAAAGGTTTCATACGGTCATGGTCTTTGCAGCCTTTTCTGCAGTATATGCAGCACGATATGCTTGAGTATAATAAAGGGGTTTCTAACATTGACATTACTCGACATAACTGTAACCTGACTGGATATGAACACCTACATTTTAGAGAGTGGATAAAATGTGAACACAAGCCTGGACTTTATACTCCTGTTTGATGGGCAACAAAAAGGCAGCATTGTTTATAAAAAAAAAATCATTAGCCATTGACCAGCCATTGATCAGTTGAAGTCCCTGATCTACTGTAGAGGTCTGCGCGGGACAGAATTATCAGTCCCACTCCCACCCGCACCTGCATTTGTGCTGTCCCGCTCCCGCCTGCACCAGCAAAGAATTGTAATTTTCACTCCCGCTCCTGCCCGCACCTGCAATATTTTGTCCCGCTCCCGCCCGCAAAAATCCTGCAAGAGGGACATTGGCTTAATTTCTATCTCACTGAAAGACCTTATAATTGGCTGAACTTTTTGAAGTTTGTCTTAGAGCCCTGCACTCCCGCGGGTGTACCACTACGACCGTCCACCACGTTGATTCAACACTGAATTTCGGTCGTCCGATGGAAACCTACCTTTCCAACCAACAACCGATTCAACGCCTGTTTGCTATCTGGGTAGGCTACATCTGCAAGTTTTAATGATTTTAGTAACAGTAAATAAAATATCCAGCACAAATTATGTATGCTAGACACTACATTAATCATTTGTATATTTTATTTTACACTCATATTGTGTTTGCGGGACTGCAGTTTATCATCCTACCGCCCGCTCCCGCATAGTGCAATCCCGCGCCTGCGATGAGCTTTCAAAATGTATCACGCATTGCACTGTTTTGCGTTGGGTCCCGTGGGTCTCGCGGTACACCCGCGGGAGTGCAGGCCTCTACCCTGATCTTCTGGTAGATGAGAGAAGTGCTCCTTATGTGCACAGGAATGAGAGTAGTTCCATGTCATATAAGTTCAGAAAATCACCACTTTTGAAAGTAAATGGATTTTTTACACACTTTGGACAAGATTGTAATTAGTGAGATGCTTGTGGCACCCAAAGGTTGCAATAATATAAGCCAACCTGACGCAACTGTCAGACTGAGACAATGGCTGGATGTACAGGAGAAAGGTAAAACACATTTTTGTATGTTACTTATGTATGTATCAGAGCTACAATTAATGCACATTAATGTGCATTCACTAGATTCACAGACATGCCTTCACCTACAGTACACCCGTCCCTATTTGAGAGCAGAGATCTTAGAGCAGTGTTTTCCCACTGTCCCACAGAGACAAATGTGGACCCAGTGGCAGAGTGGAAAACAAGGCTCTCGCCTCAAATGCACTTAAAAAGATCAGTTTGGCCCGAGGGAAGTGAGGAATGTAGAAATTATGGTGAGAAAAGTGTTGTTTTTATTTAACCAACCAACCACACATGATCGTATCATTTTACCAACCACAGAGACTGGCTTTTCACACCTACTTAAAACATAATTCATTTTTAATTAACTTTGTAAAAAATGCCTTTTATGTACTGGCAAGCAACAACAATACACATGCTAATTATGATTTTTCTTTTCCCAGAAGAAACTATATTGACTAACTAATCCAAGACTTATTATGCTGATGTAAAATGTATGCATACATTATATTTATGTATCCAATGAATAAACAATGGCAGGTCAAAAGCAATGTAATATGCACACAGCAAGTCATTTTGCATAGATTTACATACTGTACTTTTTGTTCAACTAATTGAGATACTGTCGGTCACCCTGAGTTCACGAATAAGAATAATAACTCCAGTAATAATAATAATAATAATAGTAATAATAATAATAATAATAATAATAATAATAATAAAAGTAATAATAAAAACTTGAGTTTTTGTGGGCTAAGAATAGAAGATTCCAACCTAATGTTTATATGCTGACAACAGTTTACCTGCTAACAACAGACTCTGTGAGTAGCTACTGAGGCAGCTAAGCTCTGAGATAGGAGACAAAACAACTGTGATTGCATCACAATAACACGCCTGCTGTAAACCAAAGAAGAAATGTGCATCTATGTATTTACAAACCTCATCTCTTTGTTATTTACAGTACAGTCGTGTGTGAGTGTGTGTGTGTGTGTCTGCTTCAGCTCTCCTACTGTGAATGAGGGTGAGTGAAAACAAACCCCTGGGACCCCCACTGTCAGCACCAACACCAATAATGCCAAACATGTTAAATTTACTTTACATTTCCATATGCAACGTGTAAATTAATGTGACACGCAAAACAGCTGGTTACGTACACACAGTGCGCGCCGCTAAGACCTAAATGATGCGCTTCGCATCGGGAGATCAGAGGTGGGCTAGTGCTACAACGTCTCTCCTAGAAGAAAAAAAAGAAACAAAACAAAAAAAGATCTGATGGGAAAAGATCAATGAGAAGAGGAGCATGACACCGGCTTACATCACACAAAACACAAAACACACAATGGGAGGGGAGGGAAAAGGAGCGAATCTCATTCTTAACAACAACCCACAGTCAAAGCCAGCCAGCTCCCTCCCGCTCTGCTTCCAAATTGAAAACATCAAAGAGAGCAAGAGGCAGGCAAAAAATGACAGTTAATAGAGTTAAATACACATTTTGTCAGAGGCAAGAATTATGGTGACTTTGAAGTGTCTGGAGAGGGCCTTTGATGGGGGTGAGAGATGCTTTCTACAGTGTGGCTGCTACGCACATGGACACTGCAGACAAGAATGCGAAGGGCTCAAGTGTCACCTGCAAGCCTGAAAATTCTCTAAGTGATGCTGACAGTGACTGATATTGTCTGTCAAACCATTTAATTCAATTCAATTTGATTTCTACAGTGCCTTGTCTCATGGCGCTTCAAAGCAAAGGATATTTCAGAATCAGAATCAGAACCAGACAGATTTATTGGCTTTGCATACTTGCTTATACAAGGAATTTGACTTCGGTAGGTGTTTTGCTCTCTAGACAAGGAACAAGAACATCAATCAGTGTACATACAGTGCAAAAAGTACTACGGACATGTGATAGGAATCAAGGCACTGTCTCTTCACTATGCCGTGGTAGCACTACTTAATTTTGCTCACTTTTTTGCATTTCCATTGGGAGTTGTACCTGGTACAACGCACATTGATGGACATTGATTGCCCGAGTGGGCAACAGTCAGTTTACAGGCAAGAGAATTAACTTCGCCTTTCCAGTTTCAGTTCCGTTATTCCCTGTGAAATATTTCAACCCATTAATTTGAACTACTACGCTGCTTTTAAGAACAATGTGCCATCATGAAATATGATGATTATGATTAATGAATGGAGAAAGGTGGATGTGTGATGTGATAGGAGACATTATCTCTGACGTACTGGCTCCTAAAAGTCATGTACTGTATGAATACCCTAGTATTCCTTATCAAATAACATATGGGTTACATTTTTTTTATTACTACCCAGCGGTCCAATGAGATGGGAAGAAACATTGTGAGTCACAAAAAAATTGGACTTGCATGCAGAAACGATATTGACTAACTAATCCAAGACTTATTATGCTGATGTAAAATGTATGGATACATTATATTTATATCAAATGAATAAACAATGGCAGGTCAAAAGCAATGTTATATCCACACAGCAAGTCATTTTGCATAGATTTACATACTGTACTTTTTGTTCAATTAATTGAGCTACTGTCGGTCGCCCTGAGTTCACGAATAAGAACTTGAGTAATAATAATAATAATAATAATAATAATAATAATAATGGAGAAAGGTGGATGTGTGATGTGATAGGAGACGTTATTATCTCTGATGTATTGGCTCCTAAAATTCATGTATGAATACCCTAGTATTCCTTATCAAATAACATATGGATTCATTTTTTTTTTTTATTTCTACCCAGTGGTCCAATGAGATGGGAAGAAACATTGTGAGTCACAAGAATAACTGCATGCGAGTCAAAAAAAAAATCAACAGCAAATAGCACATTGTAAGACTCAAAGGCTTCACTACTTCACTGCCACTGCACAAAGTAATATCACTACACTTTTAATAAACAAGTATATATTTTTAAAATATTTTTTGGGGCTTTTTTGTCTTTATTGATAGGACAGTGGAGAGAGACAGGAAGTGAATGGGAGAGAGAGCAGGGATGGGATCCGGAAAGGACCATGGGGCGGGGCGGGGCGGGGCGGGGCGGGGCGGGGCCAGTATAGTAAACAGCAACATTAACATTACCACTTAGTGTGCATTGCCACCTTTTTCTTAAAGATCTCATTCCATCGTATTTTCATTAATTTTGTCGTGGTCTCTTATCGAAAATAATGTCATGACAGTTGGTTTCGACAAAAAATATGCTGTGGTTGTCTTGTTTCAAGCTATTTTATTTAGGTGAAAACGACAGCAGGGATAGCTCGAGAGGATTCTTATGAATATTAATGATATGCAAATGTATCACCTCTGATTGGCTAACAACACTGTGACGCTCCATCTAGTGGGTCTGTCTGTAGGCAGCCTAACGTTTCTTGAGGGCGGGTTAACTGCATAGCTAATGTTCAAATTGACGTACATTTGTACAGCTTTTCTGATTCGCTCGTTTTTCCCGGCAGTTTTCTATCACAGGCGAATACAGACTACAGGGGTAGGAGAGCATTTTGAAGTTGAGCATAGAAGTACAACTTGGGCTGACCTATGGTAATGTAAAAACATCAAGTCTTAAACGGTTTATTTTGGAAGGAGACCTTTAATTCCCTCCTGGGAATTGAATAGGTAAAAACAGAAAGTGACAGAAGTCCATGAAATCATTACTATTACATTCACAGCCGAAGAATCTATAATTAAAATTGACTGTAAAATCTAATTTATGACTATATTGATCTACAGCATACAACAAGCTCAGCCTCGAGGCTGCTTTAAGTTTATTCAGGAGCAAACTGCCATGAGCAATGAGCAAATAGCCCTGCTGCTTTGAGGAACACTAATAAACACCATCTAGTTCCACAGCCACAAGCCACATATTCCATAGACTCCATAGCTCCTGAACATGATTGATGACAATAGTTTACTCCAAACTACACACACACATTCTTGCAGAGCGTTTGTTTCTAAAAAAAAAGGCATCTCTGATTAAGGGCAATCAGAACTCTGACTGAATGTCTGAATGCCGAAAGAAGAATGCCTTGTGTAAAAGTACACTAGAGTGTGGCACAGGGGATGCTTGCAGAGTGACAACAACGGTCCAAAGGCGCTTCAGTCGCAACTCGTACACTCTCCAGCTATTAGGCTATTAACTGTGGAGACAAAATCCATCTTGAGTCAGGGCTCGCCGAGACGCGAGAGGGGCGCGCTTTACGAGTCTCAATGCGTAACCCAAATACGCCATTAATGTCTAGCCTCAACCCTGCTGACGTCTGTTGTGTTTACACTATCCATTTGGCTCTGATTGAAATACATCATTAGCTGTGAGGAAACTCTATCAGTCTCAATAGCGTGAGTGTGACCTGAGGCCTAAAGAGAAGTACTAAGGCACTGTGACAAATGAGACGACTGCCACTGGCAGGATGCTCGTATTTTGCTGCTCTTAAAAAACGTATTTATTTCAGTCGAGAAAGAAAAACAACGCTTAATTCAACTCTATCACTCTTTCTATTTGATGAGAGGTTGATGAGAAGAGTCACGGTACGTTTCCACATGGCGTTCACTTGGCGAATATTCGCTTATCATATTTCGCCGTTGGGAGTGGTCAAGGCAACATGACGTTTACTGGTCGTAGCAAGCAATATTCTACAGTAGGCTGCCCGCCAACTGCCAACAGAAGGTGCACTGAAGTTAGCTTAGCAGCTTATCTAAACTAAACCGTTGGAAGCTTCTGGATAAATTTAGTGATGAATTTACCCCAAATATGTTCGTGTGACCCGTAAACGGCAATGCGTTCTGCTATTATTTGTATGTTGACACCAATCTTTGTTCCATAACACATTTTGGGCCATCAGTGTGCAGCAACGTTAGCTACGTGTAGCGTTCGGCTAACTTCAGTAGGAACTGTTCATTTTCTAGCCTACAGTGATCTAGTTGTCTTGATAATGTTCGTTTATCATATTAAACACAATCGGACACGATTACACACAAACTGCGGTCCATAGACCCTTTAATTAAACAAATATGTTTTTATGTAGAAAACTCCCTGGGCGCCGCCATACTGTTTGCAATTTTTTGTTTCTCCCGCCCTCGTCAAGACACACAGTTGTCTGATTGGTTGCCGCCCGGCACAAATTTGCATAAAGTTAAAGATTCGCCAACTTCAATTCGCCTGCCTCGGCGATTCGCCCACAACAGGGCAAAATTCGCCCCCTATTCATTTTCAATGAGAGGTGGGCGAAATTCGCGCACAGTGGAAACGCACCGTCATAGGCAGGGTTAGCGAGTCATTACTGTGGAGGGATGACCCCCAAATACTGAACTGCTAGTGTCTCTCTGCTTATTGGGTTTTTTTTTCGGTAGTCGTCATCTACCTATTCCCCAGAACCTTAAAAACATACCATAGGACAAAATAACAACGGACCGAAAAACACCAGTGGACTGCCAGCCGCTATCAGAGTGTGTGTCCTCCCTACATTCCAAGACCTTCTTATGCCCCTGGTAAAATCATACATCTGTTGGATCAATGGCATCAAATTATACTGAATTCTGCAGCTGGATGTAATGAGCATCAAATTATACTCAATTATTTAGATGAATATAATCATATCTCTATAGCACTGGGGATGTGAGATGAAGATAAATTGTGATTTCATACCATTGCTCTTGATTAAGTGTGAATGCTATGTAAAAACATCCATGATATTCAAAGTGCACTACAAAAAACACTCACAGGTGAGTGCCTGCTTGGGTCATTTGGTTCAAGTACATTTTACAACTAAAGCCAAACCAGCTTTCAACAAAACTACATTTCCCAGCCTGCAGTGAGGTCAAGCATATGGCTGAGAAATACACGATGTGCAGCAAAGAGGTACAGAGGTCTCACGTGTTAAAGGCTGCGGGTTAAGTGGAAATGATATTCCACATTTGGCGGGTGGAGGGAAAGAAAGGGACAGAGATGATGTGCTCAGGCGTGTCTTCAGGGACAGAGAGTCTTCAGGGACAGAGAGTTAAAGAGCACCATAAAAAAAGCATGTGTGTGGGGTGTGGGTGGGTTTGGGGGGCTGGGCAATGGTGGGTTGAGGGGCTAATGAAGTGAAGGATTTTTCACAATTGCATTCCTGCTCTATAATTGTCTGTAGACACACGGGCCCAATGAAAGGTCCATAGCAGTCATAGACATAGAAGTTGACGTATCACAAATACTGTATCACAATAATCACAATAATCACAACTTTTTTTACTGTATAGTTGATCCTCTTTACAATGGAGTCTAATGGAACACATTGTTGTGTTGGAAAGGTACTAGGAATTATATTTGAAGCCTGAGCAAATAATGCCTTTCACCTTCAATGGTTGCAGTTGAAAAAATTTCTAAACGATGTACACATTACTGTATGTTACTGTATATGAACAACACATTTTCTTGCAAACTTTGACATAGACAAGCTGGGTATTGTCAGTGGGAATATGTACATTTGATTCTAATGCTGTCCTAAGCTAATATTTCCCTACCACTGCACAATCAGCTGAAAAGGTGCATAAGATAGCGCCCTGTTGACTGATCGAGTGTCACATTCACTCGTTTTCCCTTGATGCTCCTTAAAGGGGTTTCAGATTTCCCCCCAGTGCTGCTCACAACATGACTGAGTCAGTACTGTGGCGAGCATGACACAAAAAAGCCCAAAAAAAACAGCCTCTCTCTCTCTCTCTCTCTCTCTCTCTCTCTCTCTCGAGCAGTATGAAGGCAGAATGGATTTTAATCCGTGGCTGGCTGCTCAAGCACCATCTGGCTCGCTGGAACAGGCCACATTTGTCTCTCCCTCCATCTCGGTCTCTCCCTCTCTCCCTCCCTCCCTCCCTTTCTATCGCTCTCTCCTGAACACACACTCCCCCACATTCACAGACACACACACACACACATACAAACACTTAAACACACACAAAACACACACAAAATGCGCACTCCGCCCTCTAAACATGAGCCATCAACATTGTCATTCCAACTTTGGCCCAGAAAAGCCAGTGCCCGTCTCTGAGCTGCAATTCAATTAGTGCGCCCACCATCTTGCCAAGCAATCTCATTGCATTAGAAACAACACTCGCTCATTAAGCTTTAACCGAGGGACTAACTACACTTCCTAAAAAAGCACCCAATGCATTATTTAGGCACCATGAACAGAGCATTTAGGGATGGGGGGGCTCTTTAGTGATGAAACAAATGGCAACAGCCCAATAGACAGAGCAAGTGTGTGTGTGCATGAGTGTCTGTGGTGTGTGTGTGTGTGTGTGTAGGTGGCTGGGGAAAGGGGCAGCATGATGAATGGTAAAGGCTGGTATATGGACAGGTCGCTAACGTCCACTGGCACCCATTCAGCTCATCAGTTTGACGTGTGCGAGTTAAGACATTCCCTCCTCCCTGAGTGATGCCTAAGCTGGGCCCGCTAACCGGCGGCGCCGTAATGAAACAGACAAACAATTTGCTCGCGCCTATTTGTACTCTTTGGTTCCGGGGATGGGGGTGTGTGTGTGGGGATTGCTAAGTGTGTGCTATAATACAAAAAAAAATGTTCCTAGATGTTTGGAGATATTTACCTAAGAAAAAGCTGCTGCCTATAAAAAAAACATTACACCTACATACTACATTACACCTAGTGGGTCCTTTTGTTTGTGTCGTAATCTGATTGTCTAATTGTCTCCTCACCTCCTTCCCCAAGGCTCTGTGTTCCAGTGTGTTCTCTCGTTCTAATCCTCGGCACATTTTCACTGTACTTTCATCAGCAACACAGCTAGCACCCGTACCTGTTTACCAACGTCGCCAGGCAACCAGACTTGGAGAGAGAGACTGGCGCCTAACTCGGGCGTTCTATTCTGTGTGCGGCTTTTAAGCTCGTCGGTTGGCAGCTGGTTGACCCCGTGGCTAACGGTGAAAAATGAAAAACAATGTTTTTGATGTTTTTTGTTTGTGATTCTTTTACTATTATTTATGTGGCCACATCACTAAATGTCAGCAGGGAGTGTGAAGCACCTGCACCTGTAAGCCTGACATGCCATCATAACTCAGACGTGTGTGTGTGTGTGTGTGTATGTGTGTGTGTGTGTGTGTGTAAACTGGGTCCATTGACAGCTCTGTTATTCTCTGCAATAGTTGCTTTACTGCTCACTCACATTCACTGCAGAAGGTCAACTCATTACCTCAGCCTCAGTCATAAGGTATATATTGACCGTCAACCTATTGGCAGTCAACCTTTTACTGTTCAAAAAACACTCCGAAAGTGATCCCGGTTATACTGGTGTCATTATAGTTATGGTCTGGAAATTTTTTGTTGTTATAGTTCTTAGTGTTAAATGCCTTTTCTCCCAATGTTTTTTGTCTAAACATGCATATTTATGACAGCTTCATCAAAGAAGAATCAGTTTAAAAAGAGAATAGAAAGTTTATACTCTTTAAGGTGAAGATGAACCCCAAAATGGTACTAACTGCCTCCATGACATAAATACAAAAAACGGCAAATTTTAATGAATAACATATTTCCTGAGTGATGTTATTCATTAAGAGGTCTGCAAAGCCTCTTTTATGCCTTCTTGGCTTCTGAGGGCACCACTGGCTTTATCTGATACCTTTAATGATGTTGTTTTAAACACGGAAAAATGGCCCGGCATGCTAAACTACCACCTGCCAGGGGCGGGTTTATCATGAGGTTATTTTCTGCGCAGAATCTCAAAGGAAGCGTTTAATTGCGTTCGGGGGTTTATTTGACCCTGAACAGATGCCGAGGAGACGCGAGCCAGTAGGAGATGGAGCGTTTCATGACCTGGATTACAAAAAACAAAACAACAAAAACAACAACAACGGGGAATAGCAGCAACCATCACTGACAGAGAACCACGGGAGGCGAGACAGCGGTGTAATTCGGGATGCGGGGCTCTGAAGGCCTGCAACCGGGGGCCCCTCCTCAGGATGACAGGCACAGTGGGAATAGCGAGCGGTGTAATGAAGTAAGTCCTAATAAACAGCTTGCGCTTGCCTAACAGGCTCAGTCAGATGACTAGCACAGAGGGAGAGGTGTGTGTTTGTGCAAGTGAGCGCGAGTGTATGGGTGTGTGTGTCCTGTCTGTGTGTGTGTATCTGTGTTTATTTATGTGTGTGTGGGGAAGGGGGTACAGAGGGAGATGGCAACATGTTACAGTTCACACACCATTAATCCTTTAGTACTGCGTGCACCTAACAAGGAGAGGCTGTGTTAGAGACAGGGAGGAGGCTGGAGTTGAGGAGGATCTCCCGTGCAGCTGCCAGGCCCCTGGCCTATACAGGGTCTGTCTGGTCCGGTCTCCCTGGCTGGGCATGGGTTTACTTAAATGGCCCAAGCTGCATGCAGTGTGGGTCATGCATAGACTTGTGTCAGGGCTTCAGGGTGCAGTGTTGACCTTGATTCCAGATTTGGCAGTGACAACCACCACCCCACCCCCATATTCTCTCCCGTTGCCCCTTAATCATCCCCTCCTAATTCAATTACTTCACACTGAGTGGTTCATGGACCCAGACATGACACAGCCACCTGAGTCAATTAAAACATACACACACACACACACAAACACACACACACACACACACACACACACACACACAAACACACACAAACACACACACACAGACTCTCTCTCTATCTCTCTCACATGCACAAGCTCACCCATACAGACCCTGTAGCAGATATTAATATTTTGTCTTTCGTATATAATGTCAGTTTTCAGTTACACAGCTGTGATTCATTTTATACTTGGAAACAGGGCACGATCTTAATGCATCAGTGTCTAATCAAACAACCGCAATTATGTGGGTGGCAAAAACACACAGAAGTACTGTACTCACAGAAAGAAAAGACAGACAGGCAGGCAGACAAGCAGGCCAAAAGACAGTGAGCAAGTGATGCAGCTGCTGCGTACAAATCTCTGCTTGGTAGTCACACCACCACCACTGGCAGATGATCCATTCCCATATTTACCCAAAGCTGAAATGTTTTGCCAGACATCTCAAAACATGTGGGGAGCTTGAACAGGTCCATCTTCCCCTATGCTTACAGAGAAGGCCAAGAAGAGAGGGAGAGAGAGAGAGAGAGACAGAGAGAGAGAGAGATATAAAGAACCCTCAGTAGTCATCCAAACGTCTTCCCTGCTGCCTGCCTGCAGAGACTAAGAGCTGTTCCACATGCTGTGTGCAGAACACACAGACAAGGCCTGTCACCAGCCCACAGAGAGCCCTGCCTCGGCTCCAGCACACACACAGACACGCACACACACATACAGATGCACACACACACACACTCACATGCATACACACACATATGCACACACAGAGACACACCCACACACACACACACACACACATGCATGCACACACGCACACACACAGTCCTATGAGGAGAGGACGTAATAATATGCTGCAATACATCTGAATGAGGGCAGTGGCCCCTCTAGAGCAAAAAGACCCAAGGGACAAGATGAGGAAAAAGGGATAGAGGTGTGTGTGTGTGTGTTCAAGGGGCTGAATAGAGATGGTGTGTGTGTGTGTGTGTGTGTGTGTGTGTGTGTGTGTGTGTGTGTGGAAGGGGTAGGGGGGGGGGGTGGAGTTAGGATAAAAAGGGATAGAAGAAGGGAAATCGGGAGAGACCATTTTCAAATCATCTTTGCAAACACTGCTGCTCTTTACTCCTTAATGTGCTCATTCACACACATAGAAATGCGCGTGCCCACACACACACACGCACGCACACACGCGCACACACACACACACACACACACACACACATACAGGCCTGACAAGCGAAGTGAAAAGTGACTTGAGTTCTCAGAGATGGTGACACTCAGACCTGTGAAATGTATTACGACAAAACTACTCAGAGAAGCCAATTATATTTAAATAAAAAGGCGATTTGACTCTCGGGTGATGTAGCAGTAGCAGTAATGCTCGGGGTATTACATCTTTTCACTGCTCGTGCACCCGCATTAACAAATGTCGCCAAGATTTAAATTCGACCAGCTGCAGGCTGGGGAGCATAAATCGTGTGTTTCTTGGCACCACCCTGGCTTCGGCCCATGCCTGCTAAAACACACAACACAATAGTTGAGTTTCTCTCGAAGTGCTGGGACAGAAAAACCTTTCTCCTCTCTTGTACCTGGACTTAGCTGCCCCTGAAACACCTACTGTACAGCTCCTTCTCCCTTAACATAGACTCACAACAAGGACAATGTGTCAACAACAGCTTTTCCACCACAAAGGGAGGAATCATAACAACCATTGGGCTGGCTTGCTCTTACAGTCTGAGGGTCTTTTGTGGAGAGCTGCTTTTTCTCCTGTCAGTCAAGGAGCGCAAGAAACAAATTTATTGAGGTAAAATGAGCACAATACTTTGACAATACGTCCTTGACATGATCCTTTACTACACAGAGAAGGTGCTCTTCTACTGAATGAATGCTGAAGATTTCAACATTGCGCTGAAGGCTAGACGGCTATTAAAAGTTAAAACATGAGAAAAAAAACTGTTTGATTTAGACTGTCTGGGCTTTCATCAAACCTTTTGTTCATTCAAACAAACCCTGAATGAAGACATCTGGAGAGTTCACGCAGAGCTTGTTATTTTATCATGTTGAATTCACACTCTCTAATTCAAATAGAAATACTCATCCACTTCCATTCTTCTTAGCAGAATTTTATGTGACAACAAATAAGTGTGATGGTGTAAAAAGACAGCTATTGCAAAGGCATGTCTTGAGAGCCTGTTGAACAGTCTCAAGTTTGCTTACATTTGCTACACACTGGCACTTCTGCCCAAGAGCCTGGATAATGTTTCCACATAGGCAAGGCTACACTATGAAGGACCGCATGAAATACTGGAAACCACATTAATCCGAGCCACCGAGCCACTCGTACGCTTGTCCTCTCTCACTTACCCAGGACATTTCCTGAACTCTAAAGAAGAGGTGAAATCACAAACACCTGGGGAATCGGAAAAGAATCAGCCAGCGCAAAAAGGGACAGGGGGTATGTTTGGGGTGTTTTTTTTTTATTAAAAGCCACAAAAGCACCAACGCATATTAGTGAACAGATGTCGGGGAAGCTGGGTGGGAATTGTGAAGTAGCAATCGGAGAGCTTTATCGGATCAACAAGGTTCCCCTGCCTACACCACCTCTTGCCCATTAATGAGCTTCTTGCAAGAGCATTAATACACAAGAGCAAACATTTACTGTGCTGCATATTACCGCTTCTGCTGTTTATATAGTATGTTTGTGTACTGATTCTGGGTCCTCTTCCATGTGAGAGAGAGTGTGTGTGTGTGTGTGTGTGTGAGAGAGAGAGATAGAGAGAGAGAGAGAGAGAGAGAGAGAATTGGGGCTACTAAATGGCAGCATGCATGCTAAATGCAAGATTGCTTTTGAACTCTGACTCTGATGATGACGATCATTGGGGAATGGTAGTTATCGATTCGTTGTTTTGGGACACAAACCTCTCATGATGGAATGGCATGCAATTTTGAAAAAAAGAACCTCCACGCAGACATACTGTAACCGTGGCAGCGTCCCAAATCGCACAGATGAATTTAAATTGTGATGTGAACCCAATGGGCTGACGGAAGCAAACCCCGGGAGAGCACCACAGACAATTACTGATGGAGTGAGCTGCCAGAGCTGGTGAACAACAACATCCACCTCCCTGTGATAGCAGACGAATGGCTAAGCCACGGGGCATAGATCAGGAACACAAGTCACAGAGTGGAGGAAGAGGAAAAAAAATAAATAAAAAAATAACAAAAAGAAATAAATAAAAGTATGAGGTTTTTATGAAAAATGAGATCAGAGCATGTTCACGACGTGCGCTACAATGGAGCTCTCCGGAATCCTACACACCACGAGTTCAAACACTATGCCATCTCATGGCATAAAACACTTTCCAGGGGTTTCCAGACGCTATTAAAGATTTATAACGCAGCTCCACTGGTGTCAAAAGCCTTGTTCCCCTGTAGAGTATGGCCAAAGGGCAGACCGAGACACTGCAAAGCCTATGCAGGCACGGGTGAAGCCATACTTATTGTTCAATAATAAAAAAAAAAGTGTCAGAAAGCATTAAAAAAAAGAAAAAAGAAGAAGGGTTCCACCATTGGATTATGTGACAGAGGCATTAAGCATATGCAGAAACGACAGGGTGTCATATTTGATGTGTCAGTCACCAGAGCCTGCCAAACCTTATTAATGCTGATCATATATCATCCCTTGACAGGTGAAAAATGCACCTAAATGAATAACTGCCATTACTGCCAAGAATCTGAAATAAATGTGAAGGGGAAAAGGCTGGAAATTAATTGTGGACCGAAAAGAAGGGGGGGGGGGGGGTAGGATGAAATGATATTCGTCAATAGTGGAAATTTTAATCTGAGGAGGCCCCGGTGTGAATGAAATACTAGCCGAGCATAGAAGAACTCCAGCGGTGCGTTCTGTTCTGACTAAGCGGGCGATCAGTCAAGCGAGAGCGTACAGTGGCGCTTTAACATCCACTCCGCTTCAGACTGATGCATCTTCATTCTTCTGCTGTTGTCACGCTTTCTGTTGTTCTCTCTCTCTCTTTTTTGTAAAGAAGCCAGCGAGAGACAGCATATCAATAGATTCGGTTTCGCAGTGCCCTCCACAATGAAGTGCTTAATCAATTTTCTCGTTGCCTTCCCGCACTGCTTCAAAGCTTTCCCCGAGACAGCTCCGAGACAATACTGAGAAACAAAATCCATGGGTTCAATACGAATTCCACCAAAACACAAACACTCTCACTACAAGATGACCAAATCGCAAGATCAGGTTGAAATCAATTAAGCTCAGCCAAAGCCCCAGATTGACATTATGGATACTATCTAAAAACAGTTCTTTGTCATTTTTTCTCACAAATCTATGCTACTCAATCACATTTGGGTACAGTTTGCACACGCTTCAAGCCTGCTGTGTTCTAGGCTATTGTATAGACTTGTCTAGACTCATTAGATCAGTAGAGAGCTGGCCAGGCGCCAACAACCGGTTTGGGGTCAAGAAAAACCACAGAGTAAGGCATTATATGGCCACACAGACATTTCCAGACATCTATTAAGTCTTCATTACACTGAAATTTTATCCAGTTGGATCAAAATATTAAAAGCAATTCTCTAGTGCTGAGCTTGAGCTATAAGCCAACATGCAGAGTATTTTCCTATAATTAACAGGCTATTCCTCAATGTATTATTCTCAGAAATGGCACTTTGAAAATGGATAAAAAGATTATACTGCTGCTTTATATACTGGTGTCTATAGCAGCATGCAAGGAAACAAATACATATTTGAGGAGTTATTATTTTTTAAAAGTAATTACATTGGACAGTTTATTTGTCAACCTTGCATGGCCTACACCTATAACCCAATTGAAGTGGATCATTTATTTAATAATGTCATCATAAGTGGTCTTATTTTAATGATTACTACAAAATAATTTTGTACACAGATGGAACTGTATAATTTATAAAATTATAAAACAAAAACATGCATTTGGACTCCAAGTTTAGCTTTGTCTGTCTGCCCAAGCCCCATAAACCCTTTTAGGAAAGCTGGTCCCAGGGCAATCATTGCCAGCATCTGTGGTCTACTGGTTTGGAAATCGCTCCTCTAACTGCACGGCAGGCGGTTCTATCCCAATAGCAAAGGCAGCTCACTGTTCTCTGTTCCATGTGTGTCTGCCTCAAGTGTGCTCTCATGACTTTACTGCTCTTTAGTGTGTGTTTGTGTATGTGAGTGCCATGCCACCTTTCTAATGACTTGCCCAGAATAATATTGTAATTAGGGTTGGGCGATATTTTTAATGTACCGGTATACCGGTATATATACTTCCAATGATAAGAAAAGGCCTTACACCGGTATAAATAATAATTAAAACGTAAAAGGAGTTGATGACACATTTTGTGTGCGGCGCATCACCGCCTATGCGCGTCGCACACATGAAACACGTGAAACAGTGGTAGCGGAGTGTTCAGAGCAGAGAAGACAACAAAACAGAATAGCTGAAGGCGGAGAGGAAGCCGAGATAAATCTCTAAAATGAGGTGGGGTGGAGGAGGAGGCATCAACTAGCTTGGTCTGTTTCTGATATTCTGGGTTCGTTGAGAAATAGGCTAGCCTACAATCTGCCACTCTGATAATGGAATAACACTTCACAGTTCACAAGCTTGTTATTTTTCTGTGACTAAACAAACGGTTTATGATAGATCAAAATGAACATAAACCAGCAGGTTAAAACAGTGGTTAATGTATCAGTTGCTTGACAAGTAAGGACCATGAACGATTTTGATCGTTTTTTTTACCTGACAACGCTCTGAATAAACGAACGACAATTCTACCCACACTCAGAAAAGTTTTAAAGGAGGGTGTACTCGGAGAGCTCGGTTTGAGTGTCAATTTATGAACGCACCCTCTGTAAAAGACCCAATTTACGTTCTGGAGGCTCGTGAATGGTGTTTAATTTCTATTGCTGGAGCGTCGTCCGGGCCGCATGTGCACCACGTCTGGGCCGCATTTGTTACCAATAAAGGTGCACTTTACAATTTAAGAGGAGTGTATTTAACGTATTTATCGTTTTTAATACCAGGCTCTGTTGAGTTCAATCATATCGCCATACTGTGATACATACCAGCAAATATTGTGATACATGCTAAGGTCCATATCGCCCAACCCTAATTGTAATGCAACGAAGGTATTTATATTTCTTGTAAATTGCCCATCTCATTTTGACAAAATTTGAAAAAAGAAAATTTGATGTAGAACCTCCTACCCAATCAAAATTTTGGATAGATGGACAGAGACCCAGCTCGTCGTCATACAGAATGGTACAGAACAGAATAGGGTGGGGATTGTTTATCGTTGCGATAATATCGCAATTGCTGTTTTAAATGTGCACATTTATTGAGTATTTAAATGACTACATGAAACATGTCAAAACTGAAGGCTATTTCTGCAGCAGAGCGAGGCCCACAGATGGTACTGGACCAGAGTACTCACATGATGCCTCACTAGCCTTGCAGACAGCACACCAGAGTGACACAGAGAGGCATGCATGTAGGCATGTCCGCAACGTTAAATATGAAATGATGGCCAGATGTCAGCTTCATTAGCATTGAAGTGGCTTGTCTTCGACTGCCATGAGTCAAAAATATGCCAATGTCAAAAACCTGTCTGAAGCACAACAAAATGAATCACCTAACACCAGCCACACCAGAGGATAGGCTAAAGGCACTGGGTTGGGAGGTAAACAACTCTCCTAAAAGTTTGCTTATCATTTGCAAAACCAGTACATTGAATTAGGGCAAGCACTTATCTCTGCATAAGGGTAACAGAACCAACATAAATGAACAGACATTCCCCAAAGCAACAGTCAAATACTGCCTCTACTCTCTGCTCTGATGCTGTGCAAGCAAGATCAAGCCTTAAAGTGTTCTGAAGCTATCTAGCTGTATTTTACAAACTAGGTGGGTATAGTGGGGCAAATATTTAAATTACAGCTGAAGAGTAGGGAACTCAACATGACATGCCTGATGGTTCTAAATTATACATGTAGGAAGGGCAACAAAACATCTACGTGTGGGCTAAATATAATGCCATTTTAATGCAGCTAATTGTTGCTTACTGACCAGTTGCTTTTCAAAACAAAAGTAGTTCAATATTAGGCCTTAAGGTACAAAGTGATGCAACAAATCAGAGGTGAAAAGTGATGTGGGATGTTGGAGGTGTTTTATGATATGGGATAGCTAAATAATTACATATCTCTATGACTATGACATAACTAATATGATGAACATATGGGGCCTAAGCATATGGAATGGCTCAGGCTATAGGAGAGAGAAGGAAGAGGAGGATATTAAAGGCACACCAACCATGATGCTTTTAGGTTCGTTTACCAGATTCATAGCCACAGTTGGAGGAAACAAAACAAATGGGATTAATTTGAAATCGCATAAAAAATTATTCCTAGTTTTTTGTTTGCCAGTAAATTCACATAAATTGGTGAAATGTCCAATGTTGCTATTTAAAAAAAAAAATACTGCAACCGTAGGAGGAGACCCACAGATTAAAAAAAATGTAGTCATGCCTGGCATTGCTTTAATATGCAGATAGAGTAGGGATTTTTTCCCCCAAAGAGAGGGAGGACAGAATGATTCAGTGATTAGTGAGTGACTCAGGGATGCTTAGACCACTTGCCTCTGAAAAATGCATGCTTAACAAACTCATTTACACTGACAGTGCAGTGCTGAGGGGATATCTGTGCCGCATGCCTCAAGTGGAAACATTTTTATTTCAAAGCGAATGCCTGAGCGACCTTTCTGAATGTGAGAAGGCCGCTCAGCAAATTGACACTAAATTCCCTCTTAAGTACACATTATAAAGGCTCACGAGAATGAAAGAGATAAAAAACAAACATGAGAAAGACTACAATATGACCTGTCACAATATGAAACAAACAAATCATAACTGTTATGATGTCAGACAAAGGTGGTTTAGGCTTGTCAACCTTAAAGGTCTCCTTCCAAAATAAACCGTTTAAGACTTGAAGTTTTTACATTACCATAGGTCAGCCCAAGTTGTACTTCTATGCTCAACTTCAAAATTCTCTCCTACCTCTGTAGTCTGTATTCGCCTGTGATAGAAAACTGCCGGGAAAAACGAGCGAATCGGAAAAGCTGTACAAATGTACGTCAATTTGAACATTAGCTATGCAGTTAACCCGCCCTCAAGAAACGTTAGGCTGCCTACAGACAGACCCACTAGATGGAGCGTCACAGTGTTGTTAGCCAATCAGAGGCGATACATTTGCATATCATTAATATTCATAAGAATCCTCTCGAGCGATCCCTGCTCTCATTTTCACCTAACTAAAATAGCTTGAAACAAGACAACCACAGCATATTTTTTGTCGAAACCAACTCTCATGACATTATTTTAGATAAGAGACCACGACAAAATTTATGAAAATACGATGGAATGAGATCTTTAAGGTTTCTCTATGACCTTTTAAATAAGCTTATGTCCAGCCTTCTAGTTAGTGAACAAGACCTGTCTTTGACCTGTTAAATGTCTTTAATAGGTTATAACCTCAAATTGGTACTATTCTTTTCATTATACTGCAATTAAGCATTAATTACATAATACCAATGGCCATTTTTTTCATAGAACCTTTCATAGAACCTGTCCTCAGCTTAGGCCCCTCATTGTACTTCTGCCTCTATGGAATCACTTCATTGGTACAACTAAACTCATCTCCGTTTAAACAAAGAGAGAAATTCAAACACGCTGTAATAATAAAAGTAGGTGTCTGGCACGTTTGCCCTTTATGGTCTATGAGCGCTTCAATGGGGCGTTGAGTGGCGGGGTGACCTGGCCGAGCAAAGAGACCTGAGTGAAAGCACTCTGCAACCCAACCGCAACCCGGTGTCAAATGCGGTGTCACCCTGAGATGTCTACCCCGGGTTTGACAGCGTTAGCATTTCGCAGAGAGGGGGGAAAAGGCTTGAAATGCCTGACATGCTTGAAAAGGGGAGAAAGGGAGATGGGGAGAAGGAGAGAAAGCGGGGGCTGGTAACACACACACACACATACACACACACACACACACACACTGATGGTCTTTTCTTTTACAGCTTACTCAACACAATGTAACAGCGTCTGTGAACGAGATTATGTAGTGAAGCGGAACGGGGAGATTTGACAGCACTACCATAACACTGCATAAATGCCACTGGAACAACAGCATTACAGTTTCCATGAGAGCTGCAATCAGACAACCTCTTAGCTCCACATTCTACAATTTACCAATAAGGAAACAAAGAGCACTATTAAAGTAGAATCAAAGAATATAAGGTTATTAACCCTATATTTTATATAGCTCTACATATAAGCTATTTTGCTTGGCACACTCAAGTGACTGACAGGTACAGATGCTATTAAATAGAGAGGAATCTACACCATTAATTTGCATTTAACAGGCCCTTCATGCTAGTTCAAAAATCACTGTGGTCCTTTTGTTGTGACAAGAGCCTGTCAAGTCTCGTGTGTGATCACATGTGACTTATTGCGAGCGATGTACACGAGCTGAAAAATAAAAGGCAAATGCTTGAAATATCCCGTAGGCAGAAATCCACCAGACTAGACTGTGTAGATCACATAAGCCTCTGTCATTGAGTTGCACTGACAAACTGGCCAAAACCAGAGCTGAAAGCTTGGCACCATGACAGTAATGTGGCTAGGAAGACCACAATTTCCAAAACCACCACATCTGTCAAAATCAAGTTCGCCACAACAAAAAGGTGCACATCGGAAGCCATCTGAGGCTTTTGAGAAACAACTGCGGCTAAATCCAAACAAATGTCTAATTATTTGCAGGCCGTCTCACAACAGCACTGCTAAAGCACAGCAATTAAGGGCTTTTGCGTTACAGAGCGCAAAAAAAAGCTGCTGAGCCCGGTAAGGCCACTTACCTCCAAAGCCTCCAAGGTTATGAATCCCGAGATGGAGAAGCCATCGATGATGTCTTCTTCGGCCGACGTGGATTCCTTCCTCTTCCTCCTTGGAGGCCGCGGGCGTGATGAGGAGGAGGCCGCGTTGGTGCTGTCCTCCCCATCCGAATCAGAGGAGAGGTGCACACCGGCCCCCCTTGTGTGGTTGCCGCTCCTGGCCACTCCGGCGCTCCTACGCTCCCGGTCCCGCTCCGACCTGGACTTCCTCTTCTTGCGGATCCCACTGGACCGTGGGACATCCATTTTGGCCAGATCCTTTGCAAAAGATGGAAGAAGCTCGACAAAACACTTCCTTCTGATCCACCTTTGTTTCCCCAGACTGAGACAGATGAGCAGCAGCAGCTCAGATAATCCTTCCAACAGCAAAGAGCAACAAATACAGTAATCCCAAGTGTCGATGTTCCAGAGAAAGTACTCCCAGGGAAAAGACAGAAATTATCCTTGATCTAGAGCTTCTTTGTCAGTAATATGTCAAGCAATTTGAAGAAAACTCCTTGTTCACAAACACTGCGCATAAGCCAATTCCACGCTGCACACCGGTTGTCTGAGTTGGGAAAAAAAACAGAGGGCGACTCCAGAAGAAAAACAGACATCAGATGGACCTAAAAAGCTGCTCACCCCACACATCCATCCTTGGCAAATGGAACGCAAAAGGCCAAGACATGCTTGTCTTCAAATGAGCCCATCTCTTCCCTCACAAGAGGCATGTCATCACTCCCCACCACTCTCTTGCCTGAAAGTCAGAAAGATAAAGAAGACACATTTGAAACATGCTCCCTCCGCAGCCCAACAGCAGGAGAATGCAGCACAATCTCAGCAATGACCCTCTGACCTAATACACTTAGTGGAAAATATCAGACGTGTCACATAAACACTTCCTCTATTTATTACTACAAGCGAGATAACATTAGAGCTTTATCCGGCAGGCCAGCCTAGCCATCGGTAAGCTTATTTTGCATTTCTATTGGATTGTTTTACACAAGATAATCCTATGGCCTTTGGCTGCACTTGATCTGCCATCCTAAGTCTCTCCCACTTTGTGTGCTTTGTGCTGAGCAGACTCTTCCGCAACAGCTTTATCAGTGGCGGATTCACTGTTTTTACTTTTTAGAAAAAAACCTCATTATGTCAACTATCCCCAAAAGTTACACCTCATTGGCTGAATGAGTTTCAATGTCCTCCCTGCGAACTGGGCCCTAAGCTCTCATGGACTTAACTAACTGATGCTGTGTAGCAAATGAGTTTGAAAAGGTGGCGAGTGCTCACCTTGCTGTTTGCGTGACTGGGGCACCACCATGATAAAACATGCACATTCAAGTCTGTGAGTCTATAAGGGCTATTATTGTGTTATAAGTATTATAAATGTGTAACAGCTACAGAAATCTAGATATTGGAAGAGTGTGTAATGATATAAGAAATTCATATAACAATTCAGCTGAGGTGTGATTCCACCAAACATTCACATGAAATGAGGACAAAACTGAGACCCATCACACCATCTGTTGTCTTGCACGGTAAAAAGTAGTTTGCTAACAAGGGTATGGCAGCACCATGGTAACTCCAATTCTGTAGTGCCTTGTGTGCTCCATATTCCTGTTGACTGGTCCATACTTTGCATTCACATACTAAGTGATGTCTCATCTTGTGGACAGAAATATTATCCATGTCTAAGTAGGATAAAGCCTTCACAAAGCCCTTTGAATCCTCATCTGCTGTCATGATGTTGCTTTACCACACACACACACACACACACACACACACACACATACTGCACACCAATCACACAAACACATGGATGCACACTCACACATACACACACATTTCCAAAACCTCATTTTACTGGATAGTTTCACAAGCTAAACCTTCCTTGACTAAGCAGTTGTTATAGACCACTAATGAGATACCGACAGCGTTAAGTTGGCCAAAACTTCACTTTCACATTCTCCTGTAAGAGAGCATTTTTATATGTTGACTGTTTCATTTGATGTTGAACTTGTGAATGTCCTTTAGGCTGTTTACAGCTCTTTTCCTGTAAAGAAGCTACAATAACTTATGTCACATATTCTTTGTCAAATAATGGTTATCCACAATAACCTTTACCGAGAGGTCACTCTTCAAAAGGCACTTTTTTAACTTGACAAACTAAGTTTTGAAGGTTTTGATAACATGTGCTGTTTCATAAGTCAATTTCCTTTACCTCAGTGTGTTTTGTATGTTAAAAAAACTTGCTTCATCCACTGTTTGACAACTAGATAGCATGTTAGACAAACAAATGAGGCATCATTTAATGAAACCTGTTTCAATCACAAAAGGGAAACAAAGAACTAGCTAATCTACCTGACACCTCACAGTTGCAATAAGACCTTCTCTATTGGGGGGTACCATTACTTGATGCTATAACTCCCATCGTCAGGACTCGGTTCAGTATGATGTTGGGTTCATCCACATCCCTTAAAACCTCTGTCACTCCAGTGGAACGGCGCTGATCATTTCACGCATTGTGGGAACACACCTTCCTCCATCACCGCACATTTCCAACAACATTACATCATAGGCTGCCACACCATAACTCCAAGCTTTTGTTGAGCAGAGAAGTTCTCGCACTAAATCGACGTAGTTTGACATAACTAGTATGCAGTGATAAGAGCATCCTTCACCAGCACCTTTTAGAGAAAATATGCAAATTAGTATAAGGCAGTCACTCGAGAATTCATTAATCGTTTTAGGAAGCATACACATTTAAAACACGGTTAAACACATTTCCATTAATGCAGCTGACCGATCTTCATATGCAAATCTTGCCCCTGAACGTCCAGAACCGTCTCCCTGGTCCAGTAACGTTACCCTAACCTGATGCCCCGTACCAGCCTCCGTATTGTAACACACACAAAATAGCTCCAGCACATCGTTTAAACATATTTCCCCCATGCCCTCCCGTTAGTTTTTCTGCATGTATAGTGCACTCTCCTTAGCTGTCTTCCTTTTTGTCTCTCCTTGTTTCTCTCACTCTCTCCCTCTCTCTCCCTCTCCCTCTCTCCTCTGTCAGTAAATCTCACGCACCGTGGCCAGTCCAGCCCACAGCAGCGCCTGGCACTGCCTCCTGCTCCGCGTTATCTCCACAAACACACAAAGCGAGTCTTTTTCTCCTCCAAGACACGTCATGCAAAACCAAGAAATGCAAACCCTTGTAAGTAGAGGACCATCCAGACAAGTCGTTGGCATTCGGAAAAACAGCGTTCTCTACAGCGAAAAACAAAATGGAAATTTTCAACAAACAAATAAATCCTGCAAGGAGGCGAAGCAGTTCCTCTCCCCAGTCCGTGCTTCAGGATCCCGGAGTGGGGACCGGGCGCATTGATACATCAATGCCGCATTGCCGCTTTACAGGCTATGCACTTCCTCGGCGCAAGTAGTGCTGCTCCTGGAATGCGATACTGTTCCACCACTTTCAAAGATTCCACCAAACCGATTTACTGGAATTACAGCAAAGGTGAGTCTCAAGAGGAAACGTTGCCAATTTGTTGGACAGTTCGTTTTAAATTTACATTCTGAAACAAATGTTGAACTGGTACACTGAATAGTCTTAACATTACATTAACTACTATTACAAAACGTTTATTTTGGTTTTACTAGGTTCCTCTGTCATTATTTTTCCCTAAATCTTGACTGAAAAATGATCTTCACTTGTATCTTAGTAACCTACAATAAAGACCAAATTGTATGTGAAAAGTTCACTGATTTGATTTCCAAGAAACATTGTTAAACATCACTGAGTGCGTCAGATCATCAGACGTTTACACCAACTGTTTGCCCTTATTGGTTGTTGTTTGCAAAGACCTTCTGCATACACATCTTACTAGAGATTCATAACCAACCGTTTTATTGACAGGTCCCCATTGTAAGTGACAACAGGCCAAGGGTCCTCTCTGCTTGCATGGGGCAGATAGCAGATAGCACTGCATTCTATTGGAGGCGGACCGCTGCTGTTGAAAATTGCAAATGCTGTATCTACCGTTGTAGGCCACAGTGCGATTTTTTTCAACCAAAATCGCACAGTGCGATTTTTTTCAACCAATATTGCAATTGCGATTTTATTGCAATTTTTTACAATAAAAACCACAAGCACCCCATATGCATATTTGTACACAATCTCTAATTAAAACGTTGAACCCCAATCCTGGTTTAACATGTGCAAAGTGTGGCTAACAAACAATTCTATGCATTACAGTGTATGTCTATGCAGTTACAAAACAAAACAAAAAAAATTTTGAAATTTTTTCGAGATTTCGAAATTGCGCTTTTCAAAATTGCGATTATATTGCAAATGCGATTAATTGCCCTATAGCTGAAACTGTGTCACAAACCATTTTACTTATTTAAAAGGTTTAGTTAGCTCTCATTGAGAGGAAAGGATGCTATATGAAAGGGATCATATCACAAAAAAATCCTCTGAGTACTGAGGTATTATTAGAAGAAGACAACAATCCATGTTTAAAATACTCCCAGTGGTTTTACATATGTGCAACACTGATACACTGTGAGAGAAATAGGCATATTATTTTGTAAAGTCATCGCTAGTGCCCTGCATGCTTATCCTAAATAATCCAGGCAGACAGATCTGTGATACTCGCAAATCAGCAACCCACATGGTTTTGTGGATCACATTTGCAGGGGTAATGCTCTGCTGGGCAAAGCTTATGGTCACTGGGGGAATTCTCTCGTTCAGTGTCCTTGTTGTTCGCTGTTTTTTCTCTTTTTTTGCATGAACCACTAACCGAAGAGAATATGGATTTTCCAAGGCATCCAAAGTTGTTGTGGCTGAGGTAATTCATTCAGCAAATATGTTGATGTCTACGGGGAGAGCACAATTATGCTAAGCTAGCAGTTGTTTAGGATCAAGTCAATGTGTAGCATTTGTGTTCAGTGGATTCATGCTTTATTACCAAGGGGCATTTTTCTGAAAAAGATAAACATGTAGTCAAAGATTTAGCCACTGCCTTTCAATGTATCCAGGCCATGTCACAATTACTAAGGAACATACCATTGTTGCCTTTTCCAGCTTTTCAGCAAATCTGGAGTCATGTCTGAAAGTTTAATTTGATCACAAATTACCACAGTAGTTAGCAAAATAATAGCTGTTGTTTGGATGTGTAACATGTGTTAATGCATTCTTAAAATTGCAAGAATAGGCATGTGCTTGAAATGATTTCAAAATGACGCTCATGTTGTCACCCTGTGCTATAATAGCTGTGTTTTATGTCAAGCTTGGCATATGAATACCAAATCACATGTCAGTCGTGTATATTTCTCACAGTTGATAGGACAGATGGAGCACAATGCTTGTCATATTGGCCTGCCTCTCACCCGTCTGTCCGCCAGTTCAACAGCACAAATTCAATACTGTTTACCCGTACAATATAATCACAGTAATGTGCACAGTGTCAGCCTATCATTGTGTTTTATTTTTGTACGCTGTGTTACGCCCACAGCTCATGATGGGCACAACATAAAAGAGGCAACACAAAATGGGTTCAATTTAATCAAAAGTAATTTTATTTAAAATAGGTAGAAATAAACTAGAAGAAGTTTGTCTAGGGGAACAAAAAAATAGTGCATACGTGCGTGTCTGTCATGTTAGTAAGTGGGAATGTCAGCAAGTAGGGTGCGTGCAAAAAATCCCAAAAAAATGAGAGAGGAGCGGTAGCGCTGCCCATGGGAAGAAAAGGGATGGTTTTATAGCACACCGGCGCCAGGTGTGGGCAATTTCCCCAATTTCATTTCCCCAATGCAGTCTGGGAATTGGAGTCCATGTGGCCACCATGAAACCCTGTCCAGCCAGCATGGGGAGGCAAGCAGAGGGGCGTCACAGCTGTGATTTCGCAAACAGGCAAAAGCAGGTGTATATTTAGCTCAGTGTAGCAATGATGCAGCAGTGTCTCTATGGAACAGCGCACAGAGGAGTGGAGGGGCCTTTATACACTAAGCTCTTGGCAAGGGACATCCTTGGAAGACAGCAGTAGCCAGCACTGAGGAACAGGTTTAGGAGACATAACATCTCTGTGTTCTGCAAGGCAGAGATACTGGTCCTGTCCCTGTGGTAGGGGGTTGGGTATAGGCTAGAAGCTCTTGTGTGAATGGTATTAATTGACCACAAGAAACAAGTAGTTTAAATTCTGTCTGTCTAATGAGATTTTTAGTCTTGATGTTTGGTTGTTGTCTTTTCTCTTTCTCCAGGAGACAGGAGATAGGAATCTGAACTGAGAAGCTAAAAGCTCTTGTGTGATTACTCAATGGCCTGAATGGTAGGAGGATAGGAAGATCTAGGAGTCTGAGCTGAAACAGTTTTTTTTAGCAATCAGCTTGTGAATTATGCATGTTGATGAATCAGAGTATTTTATTTGTGAAAATGGCTTTGAAACTGTTGCAATGACTTGTTGATTAAGACCAATAAAACAATTATCTTTTAGGAGGAAATTATGTTTGCTGAGTTGAAATGCTTTGCAAAAATCCAAATCTGAAAAGTCATTCTTTCAGCATTCATTGCCATTAACAAAACTGGCTTCTGTTAAACCACAGACACTCCTGGTAAAATAGATCTACTGTTATCCCCTTTAGAGTAAATACATACACGACCCATATTTCATCCTCTAATCAGTGCTGGCTACTCAAAATAGAGAAGGCTCCGAAAGCTAATTTTGCCAGACTCACATCTCTCCATTAAAATGCAACAAACACACTATTCTGCTGACTTCTGAGGGATAGTATAATCAAATCGGATTAAGCAGAATGTAGAATGTCTCTCAGGCCTCCCCCTGGACCTTCACAGCGAGCGCCTTGGGGGATCCAGTTTTGCTGTTCTTCACTAGACACAGTTACTTTTTCCTCAACCTTGACCATGAGTGTTTGTGTCCTGTATACAAATATCATTGATGTTGTTCACTGCTACCAGAACAAAGATATATAAAAAAGCAGTAAAATGTTTTTGTTACATGGGGTACTCTGCCCTCTGATTCCCAAAGCAGGCAATACCTTTAGATATACTGTACATGCATCAAGGCCAATTACAGAGAACACAGGGGAAAAAAAAGATGTGAGGGAAAAAAAACATCTCCCCCACACATATGTTTTGTAAAAAATGCCTGTGTGATCTTTTATCTACTAAATAAAATCTGAATCTTGTTTTTCACCCTTTATCATATTCTTGTCTGTTATCTTCCTGATGTCTTCTGTTCTGTGAAATCATGTCTTAATGGAAGGCATTTCTTGCTGTTCATCATGTGGTGTAAAAGTCAATGCAACTCAAATAGCTGCCAGCACACTGCCAGGCTGCTCAGAACAAAGAAACAATGGAGGATTGTCTTTCTCTTTCTCCCAGGTCTTGATTTCTTGTCTTTTGCAGTCGGAATGGCTTTGATTATTTATGAATGAGTTTAAATTTCTGTACTTGTACTCAGATTTATTTAGACAGCAACGAAGACCTGTGCCAAGGGGCCTGAGTCTGTTTCGCCTTTACAGTCTATCCATCAAACCCCCCCCCACACACACACCCACACACACACACACACACACATCTTTGTTGACTTCATTCAGTGGCTTACCAAACATCTTGATTCCTATCGGGGCAAACCTCTGTTCTGTTGTTGGAGGTCGTTCAGAATCAGTACAAAGAAGGTGACTGTGGCAAAGAGTATTGGACAAACAAATCTCACAGCTTGTAGTTTTAGACCGAGAGCCACAGCAGTGGGTCCAATTGACTCTGTCATTTTCCCTTCATTAATTAGTGTTAGCTCAGTGCTCAGGTATCTCCTATGGCTGCCCAATGGGGCGACAACACAACCTCGTTGTCATTTCTTTGGAATCTATTTTAAAAATAATAATAACAATAAAAAAATATAATCAGCTGTCTGTTTGGGTTTGTTTTGCTGAACATTCAATATTGTGAAATAGCACCTGTGTGCAAATGCAAAATGATATCATCTTCATTACACCAGAGTGCACTCAAGTGACATAAAGAATTGCGTCTAACACAGGTGATATTAATGGGAAGACTAAGGCCATTTCCTGATATTAATATATGGGGCCTGTCAGAAACCTCTTTGCTCATGTTATTTCCACTGGTGCACACAATCAATCATGTCTGCATTCAGAGACCGGCTGTCTACATTCATAAAGCTGGCACAGATATAGCAACAGTCTCCAAGAGCCGCAGATGTATTTCAAATGCATTGCTTAATCATTCATTTATCCAGCGTTTAAGATCAAGGCTGAAAGCCACATTAACAAAAAGCTGATCAATCCATCAATAGTGTGTCTTTGTTCTGAGGTCACAAAGCCAACAACACCTCAATAGATACTAATACATCTCAATGCAATGGGCTCTCGCTTTCAATCAGTCACTCAGGCTCAACAAATAAGGGGAGTCTTTCATTAAATGTAGATTTTAGCATTTAGACATTTTTATTAACAGAAACTTATATTTGTCAACTATAAATTACTTCAGGGTCAGTCTCCCCTGGAACAACACATGATTAGGAGGAAAATGGTGGTAGCCATTTCAAAAATATAAAACAGGTACAGAACACAGTCAGAGCAACACACTGATTTTTTCCATTAAAACATCTGCCCCGTTCGATCACAGGAAGAACTGGAGACTCTCCAAGGGAAAGCAAAAGTGCATGACTGAAACAACACAGGCAAATACTCTCTTTTTTCTTTTATCTTTTTTTGCTCTTCAGCTTATTTCTAAACAAATATGGAATACAGTGCATAGATGCCTTCACCGGGCGTGTGAGTTGATGGTTGAGTTGAGGCCTAATGCATTATGCATGTGCAGTGGAATATAATGTTTGCACAAATGTCTTTTTTTTGCCATATGTTTTGAAAAGAAAATATTTATGCAGGCATGACATACTGTATGTACAGAGAAATGAGTGCTTTGCAGAAATGAAGAATCACAGTCCAAAAGGAAATAAGTATGAAGTCATATGTTCAAGGGTATTCCTTTAACAAGATGTTAACATATGCAATCGATGTAGACTAACCTTTGTACCTTTGTATGTAGCTTCACTCTAGGAATAAGTATATTGGGAAAGGCTCAATGTATCTTTTTTTGTCATGGCAAATGCTTTTTATTTTTATCACTTGCCCATAAATGTACTTTGATTTTCATCTTACTTAAATGTGTCAGGGGATCTTTAACATGATGCATGAGGCGTTTTTTAGCTCTCTGATAGCCATGTGGCCTCAGTGGCCGTCTTCTTGTCTTTGGAACGAAAGCTCAGCCACACATTGACACTGGCCTTGGTCCTGAAGCCAGCTCTCACAAGGTCTTGGGAGGGATCCAGCATCCTGGTGAAATTCAGCATCGTACCTCTCAGCAAGCTTCAAAAGTCATTCAGCCAAAACATCCAGCCATTATGTAACAGATATTCTCAGATTGATTTATTTACTTGTTTATTTAGAATTAGGTAAACGCATGATAAAATGGGCTTGTGGCTTGAGGGCTTGAGGGGGAGGGGGTCATTCTCCAGTGAGCCGTTCATCACAGAATAAAATCTCTGCTTACCTCATCTCCTGTGTCAGTGCTCTTCCCCATCAGAGTTCTGGCAGCTCTTCGTCGGACTTCTTCTTCTTCTTTTTCTCAGAAACATATAGGACGTCTACGGACGTCATCATCGGCACCCAGACGTCTACGGTTTCTGGCAAAAAGACAGATCAGCCAGAGGCAAGACATCTAGAGGGCACAGAGAACTCTGTCAGTGCACCGAGGCCTGAAGAATCCCTGAAGCTCTGTACCCAATTATGTTACTGCACCATACTGCAACAAACACTTGTCTGGTCTTATGGACAATTTAATATTGACAACACCTGATCTAAAGACAGGCTGCCCAGTCATCAGGTTGTCAAAACGTTTTGTGCTAGCATTTAGTTCAAAATGATGACCACCAGCTGACTGGGGATTGGGGGGGGGGGGGGGGGGGGGGGTTGGTGGTGCAGTGACACATCAGTGCTTTGACCATTTCAGGAATCCCTGGTATCCAATCTCTTTCCCATCAGCAATCCCCAGCTTCTTCCTCGTCCTCCTGGTATGTGATCTGTGTTTATTTATTTCAAACTCTGAGGCAAAAGTGCTGTTTTCTTGGTGGTGAGCAGGATTTAAGTCCAGGCCCATTCTAAATAGACAGCCTTATCAGTAGACGAGGAGGATGAGCCGGGGTGGGTTGGTGGGGATTGTAGAGATAACCTGGAAGAGATTTCTCAGTGCTATTGAACAACAGTCAGTTCAGACCTTCTGCTTCCACCACCAGAGGTCAATGGGAATTCCAATAAGATGGATATACAGAATGCTGGTGTGTGTGTGTGTGTGTGTGTGTGTGTGTGTGTGTGTGTGTGTGTG